>JAWQUT010001055.1:34747-46684 GCA_033807755.1 Ellobium chinense | reverse complement strand
GGGTGGGACTGGAGAAGGAAAATTAAGAAGGAACAGAAAAAAAAAGACGAATAAGACGAAGATGACATAGTAGAGGAAGTCAAAATGGAAAAAGAAGACGTCGAAAGTGAAGAAAAAGACGAAGACGAAAAAGAAAAACAAAGAAATGGAGAATGAGAAAGGTGATGAAAAAAAGGAAGAAGAAGAAGAAGAAGAAAAAAAAAGAACAGCAACGACAATAATAACAATAACAACGAGAATAAGACGAAATCAATAACAACAACAAACTGAAAGAGACCTGTTGGGATATGGTTCTCGTGAGACCTACTGAAACTCTTGTATAAGCAGAATCCGCGCAACCCTGGCAGACTTCACTCCATACCTGCATAATCATTCCTCGATTTTGTGGAAAATTTACATAATTATGCTCTTGAGTGTTTGCATTCGAGTTCGGAATTTAAAAAGTAAATTAAACCTTTATGTTGAAAATCATGCACTAAAACGAAGCACATGTTTTTTTTATGAGTGAATGGTTAATAATTGTAGAAGAATCTGAGGTTTTTGTGAGGCATATTAGATGCCTTTTATGCTAAAGAATTTTCTTTAATCAAGATTTCCTCGGGTTTTTTTGTCCATGGCATGGAAGTGACCCACTGCCACTTCAAAGTCTATACCTGGGGCCAGAGTAATACACAATCAAAACTATTTTTCAGCTTACGACAATATACACTTCATGTTTCATATGCAACTTACGTCTCACCTTGACTAGTTGTAAGACAAACACTAGTCAACGCCAAGTTGCTCTAACCTAGACTCAAACCGCTGTAAAAGATGCGTTTTTCAAAATGTAAAGTCCAACTATGTTGTCAGAGATCATGAAAGTAGGCAGCATTAGATCAAGGCTATCAGTGCTTCAGCTATTTCCCTTTTCGTGTCTAGGTTAACGTTTCATCAGTTCCAAAATGGCTTGTCCCAGGGAGGAAACAAGATGAAGCCAACAGATAGCAGATATTTTTGACTGATGCGACAGGAAAAAATCAATAAGCCGTAGGAATGAGTAAAGGCTGACAGGCCATTTTGTTTATACATAGAAAGGTAATAGGCTATTGTGTATATGCACGCCACTGCGTACACATGAGCATAAAAATCAACACACCATGATTTGTGCGGATGTTTCATCATTTGTGGACCCCATTTGGTGCATGCTGGGAATGAAGATGAGATGCAACTTTTTCGCAGATCACTCTCTCAAGTTCTCTGAGAGTAATTTTCCTTCTCTTCTCATTTGATGTGATGTCTTAAAATTTCTAGACAGAGCTTATGGAAAAAAAAACAAAAAACTCATCCTTAAAGCTGTGCAAAGAAAAATGTTGTCGCCCCTTGTGCCAGTCATCTCCCCTTGGTTATGGTTGGCACGCGACGTGGATGAGACTGTCACACCGGAAGTGATTCCCACAACGACTTCCGGAATAACAACCTTGTCGTCTGCTGTAAACGTGATGTAAGAATAAGTGGGGCTTCGTTCTCTCTCTCTCTCTCTCTCTCTCTCTCTCTCTCTTTTTTTTTTCTCTTTCTCTCTCAAGCCTCAACTCTCTATTCAAAATCTTTTCAGGGGCATGGTATTCACCAGCTTCCTTTGCTATATATCTGATTTTTATAATGGTATGCTCTTTTCCCAAATTAATGTTCTGACACTGTTCATATTTTTTTCTTGGTGGTCAAGAGAGATCAAATATTGCGACAGTGATACTGGATATCTACATCTGAATTTTGCTTTGCAAGTATCTGGAAATTACAATCAATTCTCATTTGTACAGGTCATTATGGAGCTGACCATATTCTTGAACAAAGTTTCACTTACAGACACAGGTAACTATTATTGATGACATTAAACAAGTGTACTTTAAAAAAGAAGAGGGAGAATAAAATAATAATAATAATAAACAAATAGGACTTTTATTTACCTCGTGAGGAAATTTTTGCTCAAGGCAATACAATATTATAATACAACTCATATATAATACAAGCACATAGATCAGTATTCATCATACATGTAAATACATAATATCACAAATGAAATACATTACAAAGTCATCGCTGGTCGTCCGCGATGCAGCGCCCTGATCTACTCACCCAAAAGCCAGGTAGGCCTATTTATTTACACCGCACATTTGATAGAACCATTTCTGTTCATAGGGCACTAAATATTTCAAGTTTATTTATTTGGGCGAAAGCCAACCATAATGAATAACAATGAAAGCGGCCAATCGCTGCTTTTGTCAGAACGAGCCTGTGATTGTAAATGCCAGAGAGAGGCGACACTTCTAGCTGTGATCTTCGGCACGGATGGAAACGGCCGCCGTTTGGAGAAGATTTTGGTTTCTACCTTCTCCTTTTTTGAAAGTACTGTGTGCAAGCAATCGAACTTAAAATCGTTCTTGTTTAGCAGATGATAAAATACCTCTACGTTCAAACTGACTCCACAAACTTTCTCCGCTGTCCAATCAGTGCACGAATGTAAAAATTTACCCAGATAGTTTCAATTTCAA
Organism: Ellobium chinense; assembly: GCA_033807755.1. Taxonomy (NCBI): domain Eukaryota; kingdom Metazoa; phylum Mollusca; class Gastropoda; order Ellobiida; family Ellobiidae; genus Ellobium; species Ellobium chinense. The sequence continues at coordinate 44,156 of JAWQUT010001055.1, read as the reverse complement.
CACTTCTGTTTTCTCGCTCGCTTTCGAAACCGTTTTTTTTAAGTTTCAACAACCCTTTGCACGTACGATGAGCAGCGTTTTAGGCCTGTGGCTCGTTATCCTAGCCTAGCACGGCTGATACCAAAGCCATAACTGCTTCGTCTGCTATCAGCAGCCGGAAATGCATTCCTTTCGCGTTTTCCGTACAGCTAGTCTAGGTCTAAGATTTTGCCATTCCCGGTGATTTTTCATTACATCTGGTGGAACTGATATTTTCCAATTGACTTTGCGAACGAACTGCGAAAATATTAGGAAAATATAGTGACAAACTGCGAGGAAAAACAAACAAAAAAGCTTCACTGTATTAATTGTCATTCACTTTCTGTACATTTTAGACCACTTTTTATTTTCGCCGAGGGGTGTGAGGTGGGGTATTTTGACAGGGGAAAAAATAGGTGGCCACTAGACAGATACTTGATTGACTAATTTTACTGACTTTATTTAACGTCCCGTAGGGCGAGATGGCCATTTTAGGAGCAACTAGTCAGTTAGGCTCTCAATTTTCAATCCCCACGATAAAAGGCCAGTGAACACGGCAATGTCATTACTCCTAACCCTCATCTGATCTGCATTTTCACTGGTGTTCTAGTGGCGTGTCAATGTCACACGACCACACATTGTCTGGCACGGAAAGATTGACTGATTGGGCAGCGTTACCACTTTGACACATACATAGTTTGAAGTCTATCATTTACTTTAAAATAAAAATAGAAAAATAAATAAACACATGATTTTTGTTTAAATTGTAAACATGGTAACTGATGTAATCCCATGTTTTCTTTGTCCCCATTTCTCTGAAAATGGAATTGTCTTCAACGGGTTTCTTATTTAGCCTACAATTATATTATAGTATTATTAGGCATTTGTTCATTTATGTTTATAAACAATGGCTCTAAGGTACAGTATGCTTGAGTGTTATTTAGATTAATAATGCATACCCTGGGACTTCGGTTTTATAAGGCAGATAGGCAAATGATACACTGAACATTGTTTTATATATATGAAAAAAAAGAAGTTACAATCAACTAATACATAATGGACAAAACTCTCTTTAACTATTATCCAATGCACAAATTGGCGGGGACATTTTAAGCAGTTTCTAAGCTTAGGTCAAGAAAACAGTTTTTTCTTTAAAATCTACGTTCTAATCATCTAAATGTAGAGCCAAGCTCTTGTGGTCTCTGTAAGATGCTACTAGTATTCCTTTGTTGTTTTTTTCCTTGTTGTTATTTAGTCACTTCATACTTCATAGCGATTTATCTGCTCCTCTAATACTAGTAATATGATTTTAAATCACAGAAGTATCAATATACCTGGTGACATTGCAAGAAATCACAGTGGCACCACTGATGCTATAAAGAGCAGTGTCGAAATTGCAGCTAGCGCCTATTTCATATAAAATTATATAAAACTCATTTAACAGTATCGGTCGAGGGTCAGCGTTTAAAATTTGGATTCTTCAGCAGTTGCATTATTGTTGATAAAAGATTTGATCATGAAAATGTTACTGTTAATCCGAAACAAATGTGTCGAAATTGTTAACAGCCCTCATGTGTCTTAGATTTGATCAAGGGGAACTGACTCATGAATAACTAAGTGAAATAATCAGCTTGCACAAGTTGCGTCCCATAACATTTACACCACAAAGCACGCGTGGCTGAAAACTTAAATTATTATTTATTTATGCCTTTGAATTTATTACGAGCTACTGCTGTCTTATTCATATAAAGAAGCTTCTACTGTGAACATTTCAAATCTACGCAGTAATTTGGTGGATTTATTTGTTCACTGTCTGTGAAGCGTTGTAACGTTTAGGCACAGCAATGCAATAGGCCTAATGTCACATGATCATGCCAATATGGCGCTTATCCAATTTACGACCATATAAAATCAGCAGAGTGTTGTAATGTGAGTTTATTGTGTGTGACCGAGTGGTTGCGGCGTTGGACTCAAGATCTAAAGCTCATGGTTTCAATTCTCGACCACGGTCGTATTGTAGATTTCTTGGGAAAGCATTTCATACACATTTTCCTCAGTCCACCCGTGTGTAATATGGGTACGTGGGCAAGTCTTAGAGTCAACGGTGGTCTGTATGCTAATGAATGTTCCAAAGAGATAAGTATAGTTAAAAACCGCATTGTTTTCTGTCTCTTCCGCATTAGTCGCAGATATCTTGGTTTGCCTAGAGACTAATTCTTGCTTTGCTAAGGAAGGAGTATGGCTTCCCATTTTCTCAAAATTTCAGAAACCCAAAAAATGTAGCACAGTTTTCTCTTAACTTCATCTTTATCATATATATTGAACATTACACGTGAGGGTAATCTGTAGGTACACAATATACTATATTATTCTACTGATCAGCAGAGCCTAAATCAGTTTGATTCACTGTTTGGTCTTACTCTAGGAAAGGCAAAGCCAGTGAATCACAAAGTGAAAGTGGTTTAGTGGAAAGGACACTTCCAAAAACCCCCCAAAAAACCCAAAAAGCTGTCCATGTGAATAAACTAAGCCCCTTGACGCCCATTTCATATTTATTCTGCATCTCTGTTTTTCTGCTCACAATTATTGTTTACCAATAACTCTAAGTTATTAGTCATTCACACCTCTAAGCCTCACTCTCTTATCATGGCAGATATGGGATTGTTTGTCCTTGCTGGCTGATTCGGAAAGGTGAACATCGACAAGGTTGTTAATGGAATTTCCCAGCTGCAAGCTGGTCTGTCCCGCCATCGTGGTATCTACGTCTACCAGCACCTTCTAGGTCAACACGATGAACACATTATCCCATAATGGTACTCATCCACTTTACTGCCATGTATCGAACAGCTGCGCCGTGAGCATAGTATGCAGCACATCTTAAGGTAAATCCTTGTGTGGTGACGTTCTCAACGAAGATTTGGTATAGGCTACCAACATGGCTTGACATGGCTGCATTGGTGTAAGTGTCCACCATGGTCACAGCGGCGATGATGGCTGGAGCAGAAACGTAGGGACGCTGGAAGACGACGTGCTTAACAGACTCTCTAGCTGCGCTTGAAGTGTACTGACCACCGTAAACAGCAGTGTAGTTAAAGTAAACGTCTGCGTTGGTCCAGGGATCTCAGAAGACCACGCCTTGTTCCGTGTGCGGTGCGGTAACAGTGGCCACCTCCGACATGAGGCTGGATACCTGCTGCTTTGTAGTGTTAAGTTCTGACTCTGTCTGGAAAAGTTGAGATTGCGTCTGTGAAAGCTGAGACTGCATTTGTGACAGTTGGGAATCCGTCTGCGACAGTCGAGACTCTGCTTGTAAAAGTTGGGATTGTGTCTGTGAAAGTTGGGATTGTGTTTGGGAAAGCTGGGTTTGTGTCACTAGTTCCTGCTCCTGAAGTCTGTCAACGATCTGTAAAAGATTTGGTTCAGTCACGCCCACTGTGATGTCTCTGGTATAAGAAATAGGAAATCCAATATGGTCTAACGCCTTCACTCTGCATTCGTACATCCCACCAAGGTCTGCACCCGGGTCCGGCCAGGTCACCTGAAGGAAGGCTCGTTCTCCAGGCTGAGAGAGCACCTGACCTTCAAGATGTCCAATGTTACTGGAATATGCTGTAGGAGACGATCCAGCCACCACGGACGCTACTGTCTCGTTCTTTTGCCCAATTTTAGTGATGATCATTGAATTGACGTGCTCTGTGTTGAACTCTGAACTTACGTCACGTCCTGACGCAACTTGATCTTTGACCTCACGTCGTCTGCGTCTTCCTATGATAGGGGCACTGATATTTGACTGATCCAAGGTGTCGCTGAGGGCACACCGCAAGGTCAGGTTCCTTGTGAGTCCCAGAGTAATAGTGTCAGGATTTGGGACAAACTCTAACACTGACCTGCGAAGAAAACAGAAACAAAATGTTTTCAAATTTCACAATATCTGGTCAGAATCTGGTTGTAGGGCTTGCATCTCAGCAGTCGGGTCATTCCCATAACTACTCGGCCCGCCTACCAAGCAGTTCGTGGAAGTCTGGATACTAATCTTTTCGCTGATGTGATGGTTCACATTAGTAGTAGTAGTAGTAGTAGTAATTGTTGTAGTGGTAGTAGTACTGCGGTTTATAAGTCTCGTATCCAGGCTGGTGCCCCCTCACGCGACTTCACACTATTATTACCCCAGCAGGCCAGGTCACTCTTGACCTTTCTCAACTCCCTGGGCAGTATACGGTGTCATTGTCATATTATACAGGCGTTAATCACCAGCATTCTGACAATATCTTTCACTCCCTATAGCCTAGTATCCATTTTACAGACTGGGGGAGGAGGGGAGTGAGTGGGGAGGGAGGAGACCTCGGAAATTTGAACGAAATGCTTTCCCAAGGCATCTATAATATGACTGTGGTCGGGTATCAAACCTACGACCTTTAGATCTTGAGTCCAACACCTTGCTCTCCTCTCTTCCCTCCGTAAATTACCCCTCCCCCCCCCCCCCCNCCCACACACACACACCTCCTGCTTTCTTTAATGAACGCACTGTAACTACGTTGATTTTGCCTTCCTCCTCTAAAGCTTTCTAAATCAGCCTCACAACAACATTTTTGTCTAGAGTGAATTGGTGGCCCACCTTTACTTCTCAGCTAATTTCTCTGCTCTTTAATTTCCACAAGATTACTCAGTAAACACATAATACATTTTATTAAGTATCTAGTGATGACTTTGATAATTTGAGGACGCAAGAAAATTATTTTCTCGTAAGATCTAATATGTGTATATTCTGCATAAATGTATGTAAAATTTTCAGCTGCGTGCTTGAAGCAGTAACAGAAGAGGTAGCAAAAGACGAAAGACACGAGTCCTTTTATTCTATTCTCATCCTTCCATCGTTTACTATTACTATAATAATTTTTTGAAAATATGACTTACGTTAACTAAAAGAATGAGCATGTAAAATTCTTACCAGCTGCGATGGCGAGACATCTCAAGATGATAACCAGCCTTGCCACAGCGATCTCCATGTTTAGCCGAAATTTGGCGGTTAGCACTGACTCGTGCAACAGCATGTATTCGGCTCCACTTAATCGCAACTTTCCGAGAGCACAGACGAAGTTGCATTTATGCAGTGACTCAGAATGAAAATACGGTACTGATTTGTCTGAAAAAAATGTTGATATTAAGCGAAAGTTGTGAAGGTGTGGACTACCATCAAACAGTCTGAAAAGATCTTGCAGCTGCATTGAGAACGACCCCACAGTGTTTTGCCGATACTTGGAACTTGAATCGATACATGGAGTACGATACCAACCTCTTTAGTATTATCGGTGATAGTAAAATAACACCAAATGATGAGGATTTGGGTCATAGACTGCCCGACTTGCTATTGTATATTCTACAATCATACTTGTATCCAAACATTTAAAAAGGCCATAGATATAGGCTAAATGGATTAGTTATGTGCATATTTAATTAAGCACGAATATGATTAATTTGAGGTTCGATACTGTTGATTTTCCGAATTTGAAAGTCGTCCTAGTAGAATCGGGTTACACTTTTTGACATTTGACATGGAGCGGATGAAATGTGGAAGATGGGCAAATCAGATGGAGAATGTATTACTGAGGGAGAAATGTGAGCAAATAGAATATGTATTCTGAGTGGAAAGTTGAAGTAAGTGACAGACCAGAGAAACGGAGCGATAGAGTGAGGGTGGACGATTTTTGTATTATCTTATTACTTGTATTATTATTATTATTATTATTATTATTATTATTATTATTATTATTATAATGCATTGTACCTTAATTTGTTTTGTAAATATCTTCGAATTGGCCGCAGTGCCTACAATAAACGACTGAACTGAACTGAACTGAGCTAATCCTGATGTTTTTCCCACCACTAACATAGATAACTCCACGTGTTTTGCAGGTCAACCAAATTAAATACCAAATGTAATTTATAGTGTCGATTAGAGCTAGTATCTTTGATAATGGTGCATAAAGGTGACATTTACATGCTATTACAATCATTGACCCGATCATGATAGGAAAGATTCAAAACTTCAAAGTGAAAAGGCTCTATTGCTCTTTAATACTTTCTGTTAGTATGATGTATTGAGTTTGCGACTATGAGAATGCGACGATACGTCTTACTTTGCTTTAAAGTGGTCCAAGAGGATTTTGAAACCCGGCGACCTTGATACAAATGACCGACTTTATGACATACTGTAGTTAGTAGCAGGCAGTGAGCAGTTCAAACTGTTATTGGCATGTGTTGTTATAGAAAGATATTCTTTTCCCGTTGCAGCTTTTCTGCACGTGACACTGTGGCCAAAGGAAGAATTTGGCGAGGCCGTGAGCCAGATCAGCGACAACTATGGGTTCGAATCTTTAACAACAGCAACATTATCATCATCATCAATATCATGATACACAACAACAACAAAAACAACAACAATAACATCACCAACAACAGCAGCAGCAGCAGCAGCATCAACAACAATAATAAAAACAACAACGACAACGACAACAATAACAAAAACAGCAACAACCACAATAAGAACAATAGCAATAAAGACAACAACAACAACAACAACAATAGCAACAGAAACAGTGACAACAACAATTACAACAGCAATACCAGCAACAAACACGACCACCACCACAATAACAGCAACAACAATAATTACAACAACGTCAACAAAACAACAACAAAAACAAAACTAGGAATGACGCAACTCCCCAGAGTGTCAGGAAAGGTGAAGGGCCGAACTCTGATTTGTCATGCACGAACAGGTTTTCTTATTTCCCATGGAGACAACAACAACTATAACAACAACAACAACAACAACAACAACAACAACAACAACAGCAGCAGCAGCAACAACAACAATAGCAGCAACAACCACCACACCAACAATAACAGCAGCAACAACAACAACAACAACCCCAGAAGCACAAGCAACAATAACAACAATAGCAACACAACATCCTCTTGGACCATGACCTAGGTGTGATGCAGCCACTTCGAGTGTTAGGAAAGATGATGGCTCGACACTCGGACTTGTCAGGCACTAAATGTCTTTTTTTTTTTTGTTGTTTCCTAAGGAGATCCCGTTGTTTCGTTCTCTATCTTCCCATAAACACAAGACTTGCACAATGTCAATCTGTTGTCTGAGGTTTGTGTTTTCGACTCTTGGGCCGGGCGGTTAACGTTATAGTGTCCTTGGAAAAGACAATCCACTACCCTTTCCTCACTTGACTAAGTGTAAATGAGTACCTGGCTTTTTAGCTTTTGGCATGTTTAATCCTTACGTTAATTAACGCACTGCGGTAACGCCCAAAACATTAATAATGTTCAGTGTAGTTAACGCAACACGTTAATTAACGTATGACATGTATAAAGCCACAGGGTGCTACATAGTAGGAGAGCAGCAATGACTTTGTTCTGTGTTTCATTTGTAATATTTTACATGTGTATTATTCTGTGAGTTCGCATTATGAATGAAGTACGTTATAACACTGTATGGCAATGCACACCTATTTCGGTACGAGGTCAGTAACTGTCCTGTTTTTTAATGTACACTGATTCAATGTCATGAGTATGAGTTACTTGTTTCTGAGAATGAAACTTTCTTTAAGAACAATGCCAGCTCCACACGGACCTGTACAAATGGATACTTATTGTTATAATTTCCAGACACTTGCAGGGCAAAATATAACGAAACAGATACAGATACAAGGTATCATTGTTGAGATAACTGATCTCTATTGACCACTGTCAGGTTGTGAGTGACCTAGAAAAAGATCTCAATAACAGTAAGAATAAAATTAAAATTAACAAATTTATTAGGTCAGGTATGCATGGTATACATAATTATGAGCAAACGATAAAAATGAAGCGAAGCAATTATAATACGGCGAGCATAATATACAGAGGCGCAAAGAAGAAAAGATATACAGAGCGCACGCTTAAGGTTTCGAGCTATGGTTTTACACGAGACATTATTAGCCTAATAAATGCACATAATATTCTTTAACCTTTTTTATCCTGTAGTTCCTAATAATTCTCTATAGTATATCAATATGGGTTGTATCTAAAATACTTTGATAAATGTCTAAATTCGTTTTACTACAAAATGCATACATTCAAATAAATAGTGGTACTCATTTCCCACACGCTTTGAACATAATGGACATAATCGATCGTGATACTCTATATTCGGTAATCTATGAATGCTTGTTCTAAATTTCACTAGGCTAAATATCGTTCTAGCACATATTATTTCAAAATAACTCTCACAACTCCATTTATTCTTCAACCACATACAGTTATTATGATTAATACTTTCGCCCTAGTTCGCCCGTAGCATTTTTTGTATAGCCTTATCTTTAATTCATTTCAGAATCTGCGTATTCGAAAGAATGAATATATCTAATTTCTAGTTAAGTAGTTCAGATTTAGTAAAAAAAAAAAAACTGTATCACGCAAATTCTGCTCTATATAATTTGACCACTGAAAATTTCCTAATCCGTTTATTTTTCTATAATGCATATTTTTATAGATAATCTATGAAAGTTTGTCGGCACTTGTTACATGAACGTCACCTCTTAATCTGAAAAAAGTGGAATCTCTTATCATGAAAAGAGTGAAATTTAGGAAAATAACTCTTTTTATGACAACATTCATTTCATTTTCGTCTTTGCCGGAGAAAGAGAAAGGAGCATTCATTTTGCTGACATTGGATTCGTTAAGTAACGAAGCCAGTGTTTTCTTCAGATCTCGCAATATCGCGTTTTGACCGTCACATCTCAAAACCATTACACCGTGCTGTACTTGGGATTTATGATGACTGTGCTGAAGAGTTGTTTATAAGCTGTTATCTCTCGACTGCGCAGTACCATGTCGTTGACTGTTATCTGTATTACAGTGTTGTTTATGTGGACCTTGGGAGTGTGCGCTATGAACATCCGGCATAGGTGAAGCCTCAGGAAGTTTATATCATTGATGAAACACAGACAGACAGACAGATAGACAGACTGACACACACACAAACACATACACACACACACACATACACATACACACACAGAGAGAGAGAGAGAGAGAGAGAGAGAGAGGGAGGGAGAGAGAGAGAGAGAGACAGAGATTGATTTAAGATGTATTTTTGCGTAAATCATTATGATGTATTGTCATGGATGAGATGTATATTACAACTGTAAGACGTCGTCAATAGCATTAGCTGCACGGCTAATACATTAATCTATTACATATTCCAAATGTTTGTGTAAAAACAGCTAAAGATGGAAGACGGAGAGAAAGATCGGGGGAAGGGAAAGGGGGAGGGGGAAGATAAAAAGATAAATATGTCTGAGTGTGCATGTTTCAATGTGTGTGTGTGTGTGTT
>JAWQUT010001055.1:0-13825 GCA_033807755.1 Ellobium chinense | reverse complement strand
GTGTTGTAGTTGGTGGTGGTGGTGTTATTTGTTGTTGTTGATATCGTTGTTGTAGTTGTTCATAAGATCTGGGTTATTCATTATTCAAAGGGCAATATTATGTGATTCTCCCAAGGGCCTAGACAGGTGGCTAGAAGCAAGGGTAGACACCGGATGTCCGGGAAATTTCTTAGGAAATGTACCTGCTTTCTTCCCTAGTGGATCAGAGGTAACGTCAAGGGAGCAGCGAACTGGGGACAGTCCTTAGACATTTTCATTGTTTAGGAACTCTCTCGTGTGTACTTTCTCTCTTCTAATCCTGTCCTTAACTCTAACCCAAGCTCTAGGTGAAAGAGTTCAGGAATGAATCCAGTGAACGAAGTCAAACAATCAGAAAATATTCTGTGCTTGTGTCACAAGATTTGAGCCTGTGCCGAAGATTAGGGGCAGGTATTAAACCCCGAGAATCTGGAAATTACGTAAACAAAGTCGAGAAGTTGACACACTCCGAGTACTGGCGGATGGGAGGTGGGAGGTGGGAGATGGGATAGCTTGCCGTGTGCAGATACAACCCTCAATTGTTAGAGGAGTACACCACCTTTACTAAGAGGAGAAAACATAGATATGATAAGATAAATATAAGATAAATGATATAGACTGACATGGCCGTACAATGGCCGTGTACGCCTAATTAGGTCAAATGTAGCTTTTGGCATTCTTATGCAGAGCTTAAGTTCCTTTATCTTTCTAGCAGGGTCATTTTCTGGCAGCATTCATAGGTTTACTGGTAGCCAATCATAATATGTCTCATTGAATTTGAATAATTTATAAAGGGTATCACAATGCAAATGCTTCTGTTCCGCCTCCTGTAAACGTGTGATCTTGGCGCATAGATTATTTTTATTTCGGTCAAACGACAGAACATGATGACATGTAATCTTTACTTTGTCATTTAGTCCTGCAAATGGCAATGACGCCTCCACATCTGATTACGGAACTGCATTTTTTTTTTTTTGGAAGAGGAGAACGGGCGAGAACTGTCAGTCTGCTCATCCAACAATAACGTTGGGGCAGTGTTTCAAATGGCGACTGATTCTATCTCACATCTCGTCTTTTTTGGTGACATTTGGAGGAAAAAAAAACCCCACGCAGTCGCTAGGGATGGGCGATATCTTAAATCCAGGTATCGACCCCGATGCAAAGACATTATTCCTTCAAGTAATACCCGAAACAAGAATGTGTTGCTTCCGTGTGCTGATTGATTCCACTGATTTACAGTCAACACCGCTAAATTGTAACTTCTCAGAAGCATGGAAAGGTTGAAAGTAAAAGAAGTTGTGATTATCCGGTGAGTTTTTTTACACAGAAATCATTCATTTGTTTCGTATGGTTAACGTAATGATTAGACGGTAATTGCGATTATCCGGTGGGCGATTAAGTGGCGTCGACCGTCTGTAGTGTACTACATTGAGGATTTAAAAAGGGCCAGCGTACGCTATGATGTTCACCTGTCCCTTCTGTCTCAGATGTCTCGTAGATCTGGTGGTTTTATGGCCGTGTTGTCACTCTGGGGTACAGTTTTGGCTGCTACCCGCTAGTCGCGGCGGGAAAGTGTGGGCACCTACTAGACGTTTGTTAAAAATGTGGGATCATTTTTTTTTTTTTTTGCGTAGAGCGGAAGTTAGGGTTCGACAAAATGGCGCCTACAATCTACGATTTCAATTCCGTTAGTGGAACTTTTTATCAACAGCCTTATGTCGAGGAAGTTGTGGCTAGAATTGGTGGTATGTATGCTAATAGAGAGGGCAAAGATATAAATATAGAAGACACCACTCGCAAATTACATGTTCATTATTTTCTAGCTCTTCCGCATCAGTTGCAGTCATCTTGACTTGTCTTTGCTCAGGACCGGCTACAAAATGATGAACCGTCTCTTTCGAGCATAGGCGGTGACCGATTCAACAGTACTCTGGTCATGTGCTTTTTCTTTAAAAATAGAGTGATTTTGTAGCTACTTTTTCCCTTGTGCAGTGATGAAGCAAATTAAGTGGGACAAAAGTTATATAGCGTAATGATAAAGACAAAAAGAAAGAAAAAAAAAACAAAACAGGCATTTTACCCACCTCACCGTACATTTGACAGTTTTCTTTCCAAATGATTTATAAAAAGTTTAAGAGAAAAGGGTTTTTCTGTAAATTAATTTTACTCTACAATAGGAGGCTATTACTGAAGATTGACAACATGAAAGCCACAATGGCTATTATAATGATGGGGATGGTGGAGGGGGTGGGGGGAAAGAGCAGTGATGATGATTATAAAGATAATGATAAAGTAATAAAGATAATGCTATAATTGTGCTGAGGGGGCTTGGATATAGACGGCGTGATTCATTTTTCGAAGTAGTCATTATGGAAATATGGCTACTTGCTAATGGCATTCGGCATAATAATTAGGTAGTAATAATGCGGTTTGTAAGTCACGCGTCGATGCTAATGCCCTCTCATGCTACTTCACACTATTATCATCTTAACAGACCTGATCACTCTACGACTTTATCAGCTCGCTGGGGAGCATACAGTGCCCCTGCCATTTACTGGCATTTTGACAATATATTTAGTTGCCTATAGCCAGGTGTCCATTTAACAGACGGGTGGGCTGAGGACAATGTGGATGAGATGCCTTTAGATCTTGAATCCAACGCCGTATCCATTCGGCCATTTTGTTCCATAACACATTAAAAATTTGTGATACAGAACAAAGGTATACAAGGCCATAGCTTTAAAACGAGTAGAGAGGAAATCGAGATCGCCAGGTGGACTTCTAAAGATTTCAATACGTTCTCTTATGTAGTCGGATACTGAAAGTCGCAAACTCGGTACCGATACCAGACCACCACTATTCATTGCGTTAAAAGGCAGATTTAGAATACCACCTTTGTATTACCGAAATGTCATTTTATGTTTTGTTCCTGTTATCAGTGGAGCTTAACTTATGAAATGATCGCCGTTTGTTTTGTGACCAAAGAAAAAAAAAGTTCCCTGTTAAAAACGAAGCTTTGTATCCTGATGCAACAGAGAATGCATTTTTGGAAGCTGACAGATACAAAGGCTCCTGGAGAATTCTCTTTTCTCATTAGTGTTTCTGTTCGAAAAACTGATCCTAGCCGAGGTTTTAGACGTGGGCGACACTGAACAATTAATGCTTCGGTCTTTATCGAGGCTAAAATCACTCTATGAAACAGAAACAGAAACACTAATGAACATCCCCTTTTTTTTCAGAATATTAATAAAAGACATCATTTTGAATCATTGATGTATTTTATCAGCTCTTCACATTTTTTTCACTTTATGATGCCCACGCAAACCCACTGCATCTAGTAACTGTCAGTGACAAGACAGTGTAAGTAATCGCTCTCAGGACAATAGTGCGACCCCACGGGATGATAGTGTCACTGGTGACGTAGTTTACTAGCCACATGAATGGAGCGACGTCGCAGCTGACATAAGATGGACTGATCTATCTCGACGTGGCCCAAAGAGGAGACAGTTCTTTTTGATTTGGCATGCATATATATATATATTATATATATATATAAAGAGAGAGAGAGAGAGAGAGAGAGAGAGAGTGAGAGAGAGAGAGAGAGCACGTAGCGTCACACAATCAACAAGTTGAACAAGTACAGCTGCTATCGACATGCCGGAGCAAAAACGAACGATGTGATTCACATGAACACATAGTCTAGTGCTTTTGTAGAGTCTTTTTACTCACCCTGGTCTTAATGCCGTGTTTTGCACATTTTATTCCTTGCATGCTTCATGCGTGTTTCTTATCATTACTATAATTATGAGCACTGTTAAGCATGATACGTTAGTGTGTTCATTTNTTATTAATGTCTATTGTAGTCAATGCACCAGTACCTAACATAGTCCCTTTTGGTTTTTAATTCTAAGAATATGTCTATTTTTTTTCTTTTGTCCTATGCAAAGTCACCTTAATATACCGGCCGGTATTTAAAACTTCCCATTATATTGACAGTAAAAATGTACACTAGAAAGGATGCTTATAATAATGAAGTAGCAATGCTAAAGGAATAAAATCGTACAGACCATTATTTAGACATAATAATAATTGTCCATATTACAGAGAAGATAGGGCAAACATTTTATTTTTAATTTAAGAACGATTTGTTGAAGTTAACTTTTAACCGATTGAAAAAGTTCATTAGCGGATTTGAGCCGGGACTTTTAGAACCTGCCACTAAGGCGTTGACTGATTGAAAAAGTTCATTAGTGGATTTGAGCCGGGACTTTTAGAACCTGCCACTAAGACGTTGAATGATATTATTGTGTTAGTTGTTATTTTCGTGAAAAATGTTCAACCAACAAACAAAAAAACAGTTTACGAGTAATAGACTCAAAAGGTTCTTTTATAAAGAGAATACAAGCTGATCATTTATAATATAGTCTATACATTTATTCGGATGCAATATCTTCATGATCTGTGTATTTTTGTTTTTTTGATGGCTGTCTTTGCACTATTTTCAGTTCCACCGTGTCCTATTTAAAGTACCATGATTATAATGAAACAAAATAATTACGACGTTTCGGATCTTAAAGCGATCCTTCATTAAATACAAAATGAAATGAATAGGTAAGAAGAGACGTAAAGTAAAAATCATCAGAATCATCATCACCGTCGTCGTCGTCATCACCCTCCTCCTCCTCCTCATCATCATCATCAACAACAACAACAACAACAACAACAACAACAACAACAACAACAACAACGACGACAATAACTTAATAGTAACAATATGCATTCCTATCTGTTCAGGTGGTAGAAGTCAAACTTAATCTCCTCCTACGACGGAAGCCTCAACGTCTGGGACGTCAGAAATGTCGACAGTGACGGCACCTTCAACAGAAACACTGCTGCCACCGTCAACAACAACAACAACAACAACAACAACAACAACAACAACGACAAAAGGAGGGAGAAAGACAAGGGAAAGATTAATAATTAAATGACCCAAACTTGGGGTTTAGTTTACAAAATCAGGAGATTTGCAGACTGGTTTACAAGGATTTCTTTCATCCAGTTACGAATCTGTAGCCTTTAACTCCATTTTTATTAGTAGCATGACGACGTCCCATTTTTCGCAAGTGACGATTACCGCAATTTTTGTATTTTCGTTGTTTTGGTGTTTTGTTTTTTTTGTGCATAAAACTACATAATATCGATATCTCTGTAACCTCAAAGAAGTGCTGTGTGCTGGTATTTATAGTTTTTGAGATATTAAAGCGTCGAATAAGAAACATTTTTAATGCCTTTGAAAATAAGAAAATCTTTATATTGCTCTTCTGAAAAATCACGATTTCGCTCTTTCGTTACTATGCGGAATATCGGACGACTTGAGACCAATAAATTTTCAAAGCGCAATAGTTTTTTTATAATATAAGATGTCTAAAGTTTTCAAACGCAAATATACATGTATTCGATACTATCCACGGGTAGAGTCATGTAATCGATACTACACTCAGACAGAGTCCTATATAAGCTTTAAAGCAATAAGTTAGAATTAATTGTATTTTGGAAGTTGAGCGGTGTGCATGTTACGTAATCGGATTAAGGTGCGTCCGGTTCGCGTTTTGAGATTTTGGTTTATGCCGTTTCATGTCCCTGAGTATTAAAGAAACCTAGGTTCATGTATTTCCCTGGGTATATCCCGGGCTCAAAAGTTAAGAGAAAAGAAGTGAACACACAATTTATTGTCTTACTGTTTTATTGTAATAACTTATCGAATAGGAATCGACATAGGAAGAGGAGAAAGACAGGAAACAAAGGCTGGGGCAAACGGAAAAGAAAGAAAGAAAGAAAGAAAGAAAGAAAGAAAGAAAGAAAGAAAGAAAGAACCAGACAAGGAGATAGGAAGAAAACCTACCAGGAGGAAGATCTATATCTTCTAGGAAGGAGGGAATATTGCTTTTTTTCCTTTTTTTTACCTTTTTTTGCTCAACCTAAAGACCAAACCCTTTAAAAGGTTATGATTTAGGTAGCCCTCAAAAGGGCTGTGTAGTGGCAAATTATAATTCTGTAAGTCCATTTGTTTCTCTTGACGACATCGGGATAAGACCTTCTTCTGGAGTAGAGAGTGGTCAATAGTACATCGGTAACAAAAGAAAATCCCCTAAAATAAATATAACAGGTTGAGAGAAAGAAACCATTTACTACCGGTCCAGAAAGAAGGGTGACATCTAGAGATCCTTTAGTCCAGCTTGTTCGCGTTAAACAGGGCCAAATTCACCGGCTTGTTTAGGTAAGTGTCCATCATAATCGGTAATTTGCCCGCAAACGTGTGTACATACACCACACGAAGACGATCTGGGAGCTGAATCGGTCCAGAAACAGCTGGGACGTCATCACTAGTTATTTCAAACACGACCTCTACGTCTGTAGGGGAAGCAAAATTCGTCACACAATCATAATTTGGTTTGATGTCGTCCGGCTCAGGTGCCGGGGGTGGAAAACTGAAAGACACACCAACTCGGCGGTGTCTCCATCGTGTGAAGCTTTCACGTAACGAACGAAGTTTTTTTTCTAAGAGTATTCATGATAATTGCAGATCAACTTACTTCCGGTATGCAGAGTTTTAAAATCGGCCACCGCGGACCTTCGAGATAGCTACCTCTGTGTCATTTTTCTATAGGTATACGACGTGTTTTACGCTCGTGCGGAAGTGGGCGGAGTTAAGGTTAATTAGCCTAGAAAATGTTGAGTTTCTTGCGTTGCAGCGGAAGTGGGAGCTTAGCAAAAATGACGGCCATCACCTGCGGGTTCAAATTTGTTTGTGGATTTTTGTTTTTAAATGTCTTTGTGCCAGAGGAGGATGCGGTACGTATGCCAATGAATGGGACAAAGACATAAGTATATCAACCACCACTCGCAAGGGAACTCACTCTTTTCAGTAGCTCTTCTGTTTCAGGTGCAGCAATTTTTCCTTGAAATTAGAATGTTGATAGCAGATCGTCACGCTCATACCACATTCGCCTAAGTCACATTTTGAGGATATGAGAAATGCTTTCAGCCTGTTGCTCAACACAATACAATGGGGCAGATTATATAATCTATATTATGAGTCTTCAAGTCAATAAGGCGAAACTATCTGAAGACAACAATATATGTAGGTACGTCATGTTTAGAGAGTAACAACTTCCGCCATATCTATTCGACAATAAAGATGACGTGCTCCTGAATTTGTCTTGCTTTTGTCAATCGATTATTGGAAAAAAAAAAACTTACTCGATTTTTGAAGAAGCATAACTGCTATTTTTGCTCAGAATGCCATTAAATTTTGTATGCAAGTTCCCTTTGCACCAAAGGCGGTCTTTTTTATGACTTGCTACTCCAGATGACCTCTAAGTATTATTGTGAAAATGACTTTTGTCGTAAATACAGGGAAACTCTCCCACCGATGCGTTCCATTTTTATGTTCGTATGGCGTGACCGGTTTTTGTAAATTGTGTCGTCGGACCACTTCCTGCCGGTGCGTTTGAAAGTGCTTGATGTACGAACGACGTACTGTGTTTAAAAGATGCCACGACGTGCCTACCAGGCGCGATATTCAGACCGCGGCATTACATGCAGAACCTGAATTTAAGTGCAGATCAAAGGGTAGATGAAATCTTAGAAGATGACATCGTGCAAGACTTGAGACGCATAAATAAGTAATGCGAACCCTGTGGTGAACTTAAATTGGCTATGAAGAAAACAAGAGTATGTGCTGTGGCTATCCCCAATTTCTTTGTTTTAATCTTTTTAGCTCTTCTATCATGACTTATGTAAATTTCAGAATCTAGACATGGTTCACATTTCAGTTTCACTCCTTTTTTTTTTTGTCATACGGTGCAGCGTTGCTGTCCTTGATGTTATCGCAAATTTCGTGGGTTTCCTGCTAGTTTAACAGATTATAGTGCGTCCAACAATATACGTTCTCGGATTTTCGCGAATATCTTTGATTTGTTTGGATCAATCTTCGCCAAATTTTGCATAGCCTCCTGTTTCCATTTGTCTTGACAAGAAACTATTTTTTGACGGTTACAAAGATGGAAATACAAAAGTTTTCTTCATCAACCTATATAAAAAATTCGACCCACAGGAAATCGCGAAAATAAGGCGGTTTACAGCTACGTGGATTATGACGTGAGGATACGCAGCTTCTCTAAACACAAACATTTTTGATACGGATAATTGTAGTGCATGTTTCAAAATTCTAATATCAAGGTTGTTTTGTTCCTGTAATATTTAACTTTTCAATCTACTTTAGCATGACGTTAAAAATATATTACGATTTTAATAGCTGTGAGTCTGCTTTTTTAATGTTTGTGTAGACCAGCCTTTTGTTTGCATCAGAATGCTTGGCATGTTCATTACGCAGACCAAAAACTGGGGTGTGCACAATGATGCACAATCGGGAGTCCAAAAAATCTGCGCCAAAATCAGTGTGTGTATTATTGTATGTGTAAAAAGGGGAGGGGGTGAAATGCATCGAGATGGAGCCATCAAACTGTACACTCTTTTTGATAAAATATGACGAAGGGAAGGGGTGGGGACAGTAAGAAGTCAGAGATAGCTAAGAGACTTTCTGTTAGTTGCTGATGACTGTTGTATTTTATTTTATGTCAATTCTGGTCGTGGACGTAGTAGTTTGTCCTTTTTAACGGATGCGGTCGGCGATAAAAACAGCAACGAGGGAGGAGAAAATGTTTTGTCTCAATTGCGGAACACAGAACGTGAGACTGCTAAAACACAGAACATTGCATTGCCTGAAATATTTGGACTTGCTCTTATGTGGAACTGATGTCAACAGAAGACAACTGTGAAAACTGTAAAACTTCTGTATTTTAAACAATCGCGTGTCTTGAGTTTTTTATATACTTTAATGAAGAAAACTTTTTTATCTGTAACTGTATAAAGATGAAAAAATATGTTTCTATCAAGACAAATTGAAACAGGAGGCTATGCAAAATTTGGCGAAGATTGATCCAAACAAATCAAAGATATTCGCGAAAATCCGAGAACGTATATTGTTGGACGCACTATAGTGGTGTAAACTACAGTCTAGAAGGTGCGCACCCATCCCCGCCTCGACTGTTGCATGGTAGTGGTACCCCACCCCCTCCCTTCTCCCTCCCTCCCAACATACACACACACACACGCACACACGAGAAAAATATGTTCGGTACCATTAATGGAATGGAAAAGGAAAATTTCTATAGAAAAAATACTGATACCCCCTCTCTCTCTCTCTCTCTCTCTCTCTCTCTCTCTCTCTCTCTCTCGCACTTTCTTTCTCTCTCTCTCTCTCTCTCTCTTTTTTCTTTCTTTCCTTCTATCTTTCATTACACACACTCACTCACTCTTTCGATTGTGATGTAGGTTCCCAGATTCTAATTTCGCTCCTGATGCTACAGGCCCAACATTAGGCTAAACCCGGCCCTGCTGTCACATGGAAATTAAATCTTTCGTATCTGTCAACCATCTGACTGAGGTGAAAAACAGTTCTTTAGAAACGTTGGCCGAGGCTGAGGAAAGGGGAAGAGGGGCTGCTTTTAATCCAGAAACAACCTGACAATCACAGCTTAACATGCAAGCTGTCGCATTCTTCCCTTATTTTTTCAATCATTTTTTTTCCTATCTAGCTAATCTATAGTCCAAAGGAAAGAAAAAAAAAACTATGTTCACCACTGAAATCAACTTTGCTGGGGTGCAGTTGGTGAGGCAAATATATTCTGTCTACAGTAATCCTGAGCCATATTAATTTTGTTAACAGAATTCTGAGCCAAATTATACTTTGTTAAAATACCAGGTTATTGACTTCCATAATTTCGAAAAAATGAGCACACTAATTTACGTCCAACAATCAGAAATACATTATCTGGGAATGCCTAAGTGTGGTTTTGTCGAAATGTTCAGCCCATGTCACCGAGGCCTATTTTCTTCTTTTGCCCGTGTGTTTATTTACAAGGGTGATTCTCTTACTCGTTGATGGATTGCTGAGTCTTGACATACATCTACTCACAAAACTGCCGTGAAACGACAAAACCCAGAATAACGATAATTTATTTTGAGCATGTTACGATATGTCATCTTTGTACTGCAGAATACTGATTGACTGCTGTAGTTAAAAAATAATAATAATAATAATAAACACTAGCGTTCAACACGGGATGTTTAATCCCGAGTGGAAATCACGAGGAAAATCGAGAAGTGTGTTGGTCAAAAGGTTGTGGGCGCATGCGGAGTTCACCAGCGCAGAGCTAGCCTACTCGATACTCATTGTTAAAACCCCACATATTAACTGTCTTCACCGCTAGATAGGTTGTTAAAGTCGAGAGTGATGACGGAATGTTCTAGATCCAGTGACCACGTGAGATTTCTAGTGGATCAATGTCTTTGCAATTCTAAGATCGCCGAACGTACAGATCAAGTCCAGATTCTGGACTGCTGCAGCATAGAACAAAAGAAACGTTGAAAACCACTTTGGCAGGCTTGCAGATCTTACAGGTATGAAGATTATCTATATGCTGGGAGGAATTCCGAATGACACGCACACCTATTGCTCCAGTCTCGACGGGCATAAGGGTCAGGGGCTTCCCTTGACTGATGCTCCTGTTTGGATGGGGGTTAGGGTTAAGAGTAGGGCAGAATAGGGGTAGAATTCGGGTTATATTAGTAGGCATGAGCTGTGGTAAGGCATGTGAATCTTATTCGGAATTCCTTCTCATATATTTTTCATTTTTGGCTACCTTAATAGTTTCAGGAGGATTTCCATATGTGTGTCAACCTACAACATGCAGTGAAAAACATAATTAATTGTAAGATTTGAAAACTACACTTTTCTTTACTTTGGGCAACCCCACAAACAACAACAACAAAAAAAACCAACCATCTTTTTTTATACCAATCCCATTAAAGTCATTCCTCTTTAATCTCTTTAGTCAAGAGCATGTTTATGATGGTACACATAATATGGAAATCCTTATCTTTAGTGTGTAATGTAGAATTTGACACATACATTATTATCTCATTGGAACTTTGGCACAAACTAAACAAAAACGAAGACCCATTATATTTTGAGCTTTCTAGGCAGGAATAAGACGGCATAAAATTCAAGGCCATTTCATTTAGTAAATACAGAGATTTTACACCATGACATCAACCAGCCATTTTATCACATATGAGTGATAGAATCTATCATAATCAAAGTTTATAATCAATTTCCAATCGTCCCGTACCTTTTAAAAATGAAATCAAAGCCATTATTCCTCTTCCCGGGAGGATTTCCATATGTGGTAACACCTACAACTACGGTCAGTACCTTGATTCCGAATAACGTACTATTCCAACCCTAACCTTAACCCTACCCTTAACCTTAACACAAATGCCCATCGAGACAGGAGCATTAGTCGATCGAAGCGAGCATAACTCCTAATCCCCCCTCTTCCCCCCAAAGCCCAATGTATGATTTTATAGAAAACATTAACATTTGATAAAAATATCATGTACCTTAATGCGAGATCGGGAGGATTTCCATATATGGTAACTGGCGATAAGAAGTTACGCTCGCTTTGACTGATGCTGCTATCTCGATGGGCAAAGGGGTAGGGTTAGGGTTGTATGGCTTAATCCGGTAATGGTCCCGACAGTCTTTTGTAAACAGTGATGACGTCACTACCGCCATTTCCGAGCACCCCCGATTGGAGTGCTCGGAAATGGCGGAAGTGGAACGGTGATTATCGAAGAATCATAGGTCGGCGACCTACTTTAGAAGCATATTAACTAATCCCGTTTCAGTCCCGAAAAGCTTCGGGGCTATGAGGGAATTAGTTAATTACCGGCATCGTCGGGGTTATTACAGGATTAGTATATAGGGCCAAACACATGCACTAATAACTAATCCTTTTACAGTCCCGAAAAGCTTCGGGGCTATGAGGAGATTAGTTACTTACCGGCATCGTCGGGGTTATTACGGGATTAGTATATAGGGCCAAACACATGCACTGACCTGAAGTACCTATAGTGTTTCCCAGAAAAGGGATTTCTTTTGGGGATCCAATGCCCAAGCAAAAAGGGGCTTGGATTGTTTTGGGGGTAGAAAAGGTACGCAAAAGAGGAAGGTGATAAGTGTGCGGGACTGTTCAAACAATCCCGAAACTAATACGGAAATGAGGTATGTGATAAGTGGGCGGGACTGTACAAACAATCCCGAAAACAATGACGGGGCTGTAACAGGAATATAAGAAGACATTGAAATAACTATTATTATAACACACTATAATTATCGATATACCGTACGATGTTGTCTGTAAAAGATAAAACCTGTGATGTGAATATAACTAATATACCATTTTAATCATTATTACTAATGAACAAAATTATCATATGTGAGGATTCGTGTTCGTATTATCATGTGTGATGCTGTTCATTTAGTCTGACGCTAGCTCCTCTAAGCAACCAGCGTCATACTAAATGAACAGCATCAGAGTTAAAACAATCTACGAGCAAGCGTCAGACGAAATGAAGAGCATATAAATACAGTGGAGGAGCTATTTAGCATCGGAGTAATTAGTTAAAAGCATTTTAGTATAAACGTTGTAGGAGCGAGCGTTAGACTAAATGAAAGGCATAAAAAGAAAACAACTATAAACATTCATAAACACTGTTCAATATAATCTACATTACTTACCTTATGCAAAGTCTGAATCATCTGACATTTCAGCAAAACTTCCATCCAGCATCTTATATATGTCTTATACTTTTGGGGCATATGTGTTGTTGGACAGACAAGGTGTCGATCTTTAGGGGGATTTTTGTTGGTCTTTCATTTAGTCTAACGCTCGCGCCTACAACGTTTATACTAAAATGCTTTTAACTAATTACTCCGATGCTAAATAGCTCCTCCACTGTATTTATATGCTCTTCATTTCGTCTGACGCTTGCTCGTAGATTGTTTTAACTCTGATGCTGTTCATTTAGTATGACGCTGGTTGCTTAGAGGAGCTAGCGTCAGACTAAATGAACAGCATCACACATGATAATACGAACACGAATCCTCACATATGATAATTTTGTTCATTAGTAATAATGATTAAAATGGTATATTAGTTATATATTCACATCACAGTTTTTATCTTTTACTGACAACATCGTACGGTATATCGATAATTATAGTGTGTTATAATAATAGTTATTTCAATGTCATCTTATATTCCTGTTACAGCCCCGTCATTGTTTTCGGGATTGTTTGTACAGTCCCACCCATTTATCACATACCTAATTTCCGTATTAGATTCGGGATTGTATGAACAGTCCCGCCCACTTCTAACCTTCCTCATTTCCGTATTGGTTTCGGGATTGTTTGAACAGTCCCGCACACTTATCACCTGCCTCTTTTGCGTACCTTTTCTACCCCCCAAAACAATCCAAGCCCCTTTTTGCTTGGGCATTGGATCCCCAAAAGAAATCCCTTTTCTGGGAAACACTATAGGTACTTCAGGTCAGTGCATGTGTTTGGCCCTATATACTAATCCCGTAATAACCCCGACGATGCCGGTAAATAACTAATCTCCTCATAGCCCCGAAACTTTTCGGGACTGTAAAGGGATTAGTTATTAGTGCATGTGTTTGGCCCTATATATACTAATCCTGTAATAACCCCGACGATGCCGGTAATTAACTAATTCCCTCATAGCCCCGAAGCTTTTCGGGACTGAAACGGGATTAGTTAATATGCTTCTAAAGTAGGTCGCTGACCTGTGATTCTTGAATATATTAAACATCGTTCGAT
>JAWQUT010001054.1:58215-73650 GCA_033807755.1 Ellobium chinense | reverse complement strand
ACACACACACACACACACACACACACACACACACACACACACACACACACACACACACACACACACACACACATACACACACACACACACATGCAAACACAATCACACACACACAGACATCCTGATATCACACAAAGCGCATAACAATCTTCATGCTCTTTCTTTCTCTTTCTTTCTTTCTTTCTTTCTTTCTTTTTTTCTTTCTTTCTTTCTTTCTTTCCTTCTTTCTTTCATCCAAATATTGAGGTCAGTGGGTCAGTTTCATCCGGTACTGCAGCCTTTCTCTTCAGCCATCCCTTGTTTACTCTAGTCTTCCCTCCTTTATGACTTCGCCCCTGTATCTTACACTATCAGTTCAGTAGCAATACTCTCTCTCTCTCTCTAATACTGTGTCTCTATCTTCCTCTTCTTTCGCCGTCTCTCTACTGCTCCGTCTTTCTCCTTCTTTTCTCCCGTCTTGCCAAGTTCCTCTAGGGAGACGGTGTCTAAATGTGTCTTGGGACATCCCCTCCCCCCACAGGTCATAACACTGGCCTCGAGTTGTTTCCATCACATTCTGACAGTCAGCTCGACACGGTCTTAATGAGCAGGAGACCAAATGGGAAACTGATGATGACTGAATCAACACATACACGCATGAGGTACGGTTATCTCCATAGATATGACTAGTGGTACGGCTATCATCATAGATATGACTAGTGGTACGGTTATCTCCATAGATATGACTAGTGGTACGGCTATCATCATAGATATGACTAGTGGTACGGTTATCTTCATAGATATGACTAGAGGTACGGCTATCGTCATATATATGACTAGTGGTACGGCTATCTCCATAGATATGACTAGTGGTACGGCTATCTTCATAGATATGACTAGAGGTACGGCTATCGTCATATATATGACTAGTGATACGGCTATCTCCATAGATATGACTAGTGGTACGGCTATCGTCATATATATGACTAGTGGTACGGTTATCGTCATAGATATGACTAGTGCACGGCTATCTTCATAGATAGGACTAGAGGTACGGCTATCGTCATATATATGACTAGTGGTACGGCTATCTCCATAGATATGACTAGTGGTACGGCTATCTTCATAGATATGACTAGTGGTACGGCTATCTTCATAGATATGACTAGTGGTACGGTTATCGTCATAGTTATGACTAGTGGTACGGTTATCGTCATAGATATGACTAGTGCACGGCTATCTTCATAGATATGACTAGTGCACGGCTATCTCCATAGATATGACTAGTGGTACGGCTATCTTCATAGATATGACTAGTGGTACGGTTATCGTCATGACTAGTGGTACGGTTATCGTCATAGATATGACTAGTGCACGGCTATCTTCATAGATATGACTAGTGCACGGCTATCTCCATAGATATGACTAGTGCACGGCTATCTCCATAGATATGACTAGTGGTACGGCTATCTATATAGATATGACTAGTGGTACGGCTATCTTCATAGATATGACTAGTGGTACGGCTATCATCATAGATATGACTAGTGGTACGGTTATCGTCATAGATATGACTAGTGCACGGCTATCTTCATAGATATGACTAGTGGTACGGCTATCTTCATAGATATGGCTAGTGGTACGGTTATCGTCATAGATATGACTAGTGCACGGCTATCTTCATAGATATGACTAGTGGTACGGCTATCTCCATAGATATGGCTAGTGGTACGGCTATCGTCATATATATTACAAGTGGTACGGTTATCGTCATAGATATGATTAGTAGTACGGTTATCGTCATAGATATGATTAGTGGTACGGTTATCGTCATAGATATGACTAGTGGTACGGTTATCGTCATAGATATGACTTGTGCACGGCTATCTTCATAGATATGACTAGTGGTACGGCTATCGTCATAGATATGATTAGTAGTACGGTTATCGTCATAGATATGATTAGTAGTACGGTTATCGTCATAGATATGACTTGTGGTACGGCTATCGTCATAGATATGACTAGTGGTACGGCTATCGTCATAGATATGATTAGTAGTACGGTTATCGTCATAGATATGATTAGTAGTACGGTTATCGTCATAGATATGACTAGTGGTACGGTTATCGTCATAGATATGACTAGTGCACGGTTATCTTCATAGATATGACTAGTGGTACGGCTATCGTCATATATATTATGACTAGTGGTACGGCTATCGTCATAGATATGACTAGAGGTACGGCTATCTCCATAGATATAGACTAGTGGTACGGCTATCTCCATAGATATGACTAGTGGTACGGCTATCGTCATATATATTATTATTATGACTAGTGGTACGGCTATCGTCATAGATATGACTAGAGGCACGGCTATCTATATAGATATGACTAGAGGTACGGCTATCTATATAGATATGACTAGTGGTACGGCTATCTTCATAGATATGACTAGTGGTACGGCTATCAACTATCTACATAGAGGCTACAAGTGGTACGACTATGAAATATATTTACATAGAGTCAACAAGCCGTACGGCTAACGATCAACAGTTAATAGTAAAAAGACAAAGTGTATGGTATGTAAGAAAGGGGGAAACGGAGTACAATAGACAAGTGGCTTTACGATGGTAACGTTCTAGACACAGAAATTCCATTTCAATATTTAGGTTTTGTTTTTGGTTGTGTTGGAAAATTTACTAAAACTTTCAGATCAAGAGAAAAAAAAACAACAAAAAACCTTCTTTGACCTTAAGTGGTACTTGCAGAATATACTTAACTTTTCTTTAAGACTGCAACTAAAATTATTTGGCTCCTTAGTATAGCCCATTCTGTAATACGCTTTTGAAGTCTGGGGATCTTGTGAAACTGGACTCATTGAAAGAGTTTATTCAGGATTTTTGAGACCTTGTTGAGCGTAAGGAAAACAACAGCAAGTAGTTTGTACATGATGAATTAGGAGTTTATCACTTGAGTGTGGACAGGCAAATAAGAAATTTTAAACACTGGATTAAAATCTTACCTTTACAGAAAAGTAATCATGTCAGAGACGGGTGTCCCATAATTTGATGACGTATGCTATGAGTGAGGAGGGTGTGATAAACTGGGTTTCACTTGCTAAAAATAGACTGACTATGTTAAATAAATTTGGCTTTGAATCCATCTGGCTGTAACAAAATGCAGAGTACGCTTCAAAATTAATCTCACTATTCAAGCAACAACGTGTGGAAACTATTTATCGCCAAAAGATTGATAGTAGTATTGAACAGTTACGTGAAAACAGGCTGTATAAATATATTATGTGGGACTTTAGTGTGAGAGGTATCTGTGGGAAATTGAAGAAAGGCACTTAGGGCAGTGTTTACAAAACTTAGAATGGGATCTCATAACTTCATGAACGAAAGGAAATAGTGCCAAACTCCAACACTTGGATACACTGAAAGATTCTGTGAGACATGAAATGAAACAGAGGATGAATTTCATGTTTGAACTTGTACAAAATTTAAAGAGTTGAGAAGAAGAAAATCTCACCACAAAAATTGTGGAAGTGGCCGAGCAAGTTTAAATTAGAATTTATCAATTTTTGTGAAATGGGTGAAAGGTGACAAACATGAAATCATTTGGTATTTTGTATTACAGAATTTTGAAACAATACAATTATTTAGTTCTGTGATATAAATCTCCTGTTGGTGTGAATCCCAGTGTCAATGGTTTGTGTCAATATGTCAATGTGTGCTTGCGAGAGTGTCTATGAGTGTGTGTGTGTTTGTGTGTGTGTGTGTGTGTGTTTGTGTGTGTGTGTATGTGTGTGTTTATGTGTGTGTGTGTTTGTGTGCGTGTGTATGTGTGTGTGTGTGTGTNGTGTGTGTGTGTGTGTGTGTGTGTGTGTGTGTGTGTGTGTGTGTGTGTGTGTGTGTGTGTGTGTGTGCGTGCGTGTGTGTGTGTGTATGTATGAGTGCGTGAGTATGCGTTAGTCCGTACGTGTGTTCGTGTGAGTGAGTGAGTGAGTGAGTGAGTGAGTGAGTGAGTGAGTGAGGTGAGTGAGTGAGTGAGTGAGTGAGTGAGTGAGTGAGTGAGAGAGTGAGTGAGTGAATGAATAAATGAGAGAGAGAGAGAGAGAGAGTGAGAGAGATTGTGTGTCAGTGAGTGTATTTGGGGTATATGTGTACATATGGGACAGTGGTATACTTGTAATAGAGCAATGACTGAAATCAAGTGAAAATAGATGGGAGCCTTTGAGAGCTAAATACATCATAGTGTGTAGTTGTCTTTTTTATATATGTTATTTAAGATTTATAGTTTGCGAAGTATCTAAGCGGGCAGAAAGGCCTACATATAAACACATTCTGAATCTTGAATCTTATCAAGTATATACAAAGAGGCGACAAGCAGGGAATAATAAATGACTTGTTATATTTATAGCTGTGCATGATAGGTCAGTGAGTGCAGCAAAGTCATCATTGTTCTCATAAGTATGTCTTATAGGAATGGACCGTTAACGGGGCACGTTATTTTCTAAACTCTCAAGCCATTGTAGGTAAATTTGTTCGGAAGCGTCAACCTGCATGAAATTTAATAACGGAAGCTTTTAGTCATAATGTCTGTTCATCCTTGGTGCAAGATTCCATTACTTATGCATAGGCAAGTCTGTGTCGCGTCCCCCATTATTTCTTCGTCTTTATGGATGAAGTTGAAATGTTGAATTCTATTTTCCAGTCATTGATGACGCCTTGCCGTTTAACCCTGTCGAGCACCGTATGAACTGGTAAACCCGTCAATGTTTTGCCATCCAGTAGTGATCTTGCGTACAGGCAATTTGCCTGAGTGGAAGTACACGCTGGTTTCTTATCATTATTGCTACTGTACAGTTGTTGTTATCATAATACTAGGACGGTTTCTCTTAGAGCAGGCAGTTGTTTAGTGTTTAGTTTTACTCACTAATGTCCCAGTTAGTGAATGATGTCCATTTTGGTTGTTTATGATTTTCCCCATTATCTTCCTTTTCACAATAGCTGTGCAATAAAAATAATAACCTTATAACACGACATGGATACCACGTGACACGGACATTTTGAATGTCGATATTATCAGTTCCATATCCACTGTAGGACTTGGAATCCTGTACCACCCAGCAAGTCTTAGTCTATTGTAGGTTGCAGGAGCCAAATTGTAAAAGTCTTTTTGATTTATTTAATAAAAATTTCTCCTCGAACAACAGGAACGTTCCGAGATGGCCAAGGCTAGTCTGCAGGTCTGGTGCCACCACTGTGCTCAAATTATATACTGTTTACAGTGTGTGTCCTTCNGGGGGGGGGGGGGGCGGTCCTTCATTTAGATTTTCACAATTTTAATTTAGATGAAAAGGAGTTTAAAATATTTGACCTTCTTTTGCAGATCACAGGCCCGCACGAATGAAATCCACTGAAGTCATTGGGAAACACTGCCTGCAACAATTAGTTTTTAACAGATTCAAGACTGAATTTCATCACTTTGCGGTGTGGTTTCCCTATTATATGATTATATCTACACAATCTGTCCAAAGGAGAGATTTTATATTCTGCTAATATTGACTCTGATAGTCCAGTTTTTTTTTTTCACCAATTAGGCACCTGCAACCTTTATGATGTCACTGTAGCAAGAAGCTGAAACAGAAACCAGAGCCATCGTCATCATTATTATTATCACCGTCATCATCACTAGCACCACTATCACCACTATTACGACCACCATGACCATTAAACTCAACCAATTTCCACCCTCCAGGAATCATTTCTGCAGCTATATGTAAGAATTGCCTTATTCCTGAGTAGAAACCATTTTCCTCCCTGATTTCCGTGACCGTCTCCATCTCATGGCAACATGGCAGCTGTTATGTTCTTGTTCCGGTTCCTGTTGACTGAATGTTTCTCTCGGCCCGCAGTTACCCACAGAGTGGGCCTGATCTACAGTGATACACAGTACACGAGACAGTGACAAATGAGGAGACTGTACGAGGGTCATATTCCTGGAACAGACCGTAGCGCCTGTTGGCCGCCATTTTAACTCTCGCGGGACGTGAAGCGAGACGTCACTTGGAGGTAAAAATGTCGACACGAGGTGCACTGTGGGTAAATAACGAGCGGAACCTGTTGGTAGAGTTGTCTTCTCATGAGGATGATGGCTTCTATCTGTACGCAAAAACCCGCCGTGCGGCGGAGAAAACTAATTTGACGATAACCATCTTTTTCATTTCCATTTTTTATTTCGTTTTGTTCACTGTAAATTGTTTGACGGTGCATAGTGAAGGTGCCATGTCTTAACCCTGTTCATGAGAGCGTCTCGTGTGAGCGTGTACCATTATTTATGAGCTCACCCTCAAGGTGATCTACTGTCTTGAGTCTGGTGTGCCTGAGATTTCTTTACTGATAAGTATACAATAAGAATTCACAGTTGATCTCATTATTCGTCCTTCGCTAATAAATCTCGTTAAATCAAATTCTTAAAAATGAATATTTCAACGTCACATAATCTATAAACCTAGGTAGATTTCATATAACTATAGACTAATTAGGTGTGCGGCTCTTCCCGTTGTGGTCGGTGCCTGATCACGCACTCGGACTGGCCCACCCGAAGCCCCTTTTTTTTGGCAGCGGGAGGGGAGGAATGAGGTGCGGGGCTGGGCGGGAGGTGTCCGGGGAACGACCCACCCTAGGGTGGGGAGGATTCCTGGCCTCCCCGTAGCCGTGGGAGGGGGCCTGCGGGGGGGACCGCACAGACAGTGACACGCCGATGGAGAGACATTAGCTGCAGCACAGTACATCCAAGGTAAAATGGACAATCACTTTTTGAACACAACAGTTAACACGCTAACACAACCCGCAGGTGTAAGGAAATAACAACTAACAGTACTGCCATAGTGAAGGCCCCCTCACAGTCTTTCGGTTGATTTTGTTAGGGTTAAAACAAGGCAGTGAAAACATACTTTGTATGGACGCTCCTGATAGAGGGGCAGGGCATGGGCTCAATGCTTCACCCCTGGGACCCATTAGGGCCAGGGTTTTAGATGATAGGGACATACTAACAACTAATGAGGGACTTTATTTTTAATTTGGAAGACCAGGGTACTCCCCTCATTATGTTATACCGTTGGGTGGAAAGTAACACAAATAACATCGTAAAAAAGAAAGTAAAAAAGTAACTCCTCTGAATGAAAGCTTAGCACATTTAACCAATACTGGCGCCAATCAAAATGGAGTGGGACAAAAAAAAAAAAAAACCAAACTATGTAAACATATACTCCCGACAGGAATACAAGACTGTCCAACGTTTTGTATCATCGTTTTTCCTCCTGGACCAAGTTTCAGCACTGTTGAACTTATAGATCACTGTTGTTCTCGTTAGGGAAAGAAAGTTTCAAGGAGAGTTTATATAAAGAAACGTCTCCTTGTGGATCCTTCTTACCTGGCCAGAAACTGAACTTAACATACCTTGAGTACTTAAAGTGAGCATCCTGCACACATTAGGACAAATCTCAACCACTCGGACACATGTAATAGATCCATTCTGCTCTCGGCTGCTGGTGCTTTGGGTTGGTAACAAACCGAGTCACAATAAAGAGGATTTTAGACAGAAGGTCATTCGCCGTCTCTTGAGTATATTTTTAAACAGAAGGTCATTCACCGTCTCTTGAGTATATTTTTAAACAGAAGGTCATTCAATGCATCTTGCAATATATTTTTAGACAGAAGGTCATTCACCGTCTCTTGAGTATATTTTTAAACAGAAGGTCATTCAATGCCTCTTGCAATATATTTTTAGACAGAAGGTCATTCACCGTCTCTTGAGTATATTTTTAAACAGAAGGTCATTCACAGCCTCTTGCAATATGTGTTTAGACAGAAGGTCATTCATTTCCTTGCCAGTATATTTTCATAGAGAAGGTCATTCACAGCCTTTTCCAGTCTATATTTGGATCGAGGTGACTTACTGCCTATTCCAGAATAGTTTTAGATAAAAAGGTCATTCACTGCCATTTCCAGTATACTGTACTTTTTAGACAGCAGGTCACTTGCTGCCTGCTTCTGTATAATTTTAGAAATGTCACTCACTAGCTGTCCTAGAATACCAATCATTTTGTTGAATTCTTAAATGCCTGATAAGAAGAGCAAATGGTAATCGTGAATGCGTCATAAGATCTTTTAAATAATGAGAAAGTAATAATNAGACAGAAGGTCATTCACCGTCTCTTGAGTATATTTTTAAACAGAAGGTCATTCACAGCCTCTTGCAATATATTTTTAAACAGAAGGTCATTCATTTCCTTCCCAGTATATTTTTATAGAGAAGGTCATTCATAGCCTTTTCCAGTCTATATTTGGATCGAGGTGACTTACTGCCTATTCCAGAATAGTTTTACATAAAAAGGTCATTCACTGCCATTTCCAGTATATTTTTTAGATAGCAGGTCACTTGCTGCCTGCTCCTGTATAATTTTAGAAATGTCACTCACTAGCTGTCCTAGAATACCAATCATTTTGTTGAATTCTTAAATGCCTGATAAGAAGAGGAAATGGTAATCGTGAATGCGCCATAAGATCTTTTAAATAATGAGAAAGTAATAATGGTAAGGGTGTGTGTGTATATATATATATATGTGTTTGGAGTGTGGAAGAGCTAATAGCAGCGGCTGACAGACTGCAAGAATATGATGTGGATATAAGTATGCCAAATTCAGGAGTGCAGTTTATTTGGTCGACAATATTCAGGACAAGCTGACTCTGTGCTTGGGTTAGTAAGGCCAGGTTTAGTGCTGGAGTCAAGGAAGAAAACAAACATCTCTGGGACAATCCTTGCTACAGAAATTTAATTTTGTTTTAAACTTGCACAGCACTGTACCTATTCAATAAGAGCAACTGGCATGTTTCATTCACTCTAGAGAGACAGTAGTAGTCGAGTCATGTTCCCTATAATATGTTTTGTTCCTGATGTCTAACTTATGGAGAAATACTCCAAACTACCGACTCTCTAAAGAAAACCCAACTTACTGCACATAAGGCACAACGTATTTGCTGCTTTCGTAGAAATTGTCGAGCAATACTGGTTTTATCTTCAAGACTTTTTTCACATTCTAGCAATGGTCATATCTTTATCTAACTTTTCCCGACGAATTATACCTGGTAGAATGATAGCCACGAGAATGTTTTAGCCACTAGAATGTTTTGTGCACGTTTGAGTGCGTGGTAGATGAATGTATATTTGTAGGTAATCTATGGGTGTTGAGACACTTAGTGAGAACTGTGTGAATCTACTCTCCCATGACGGGAGGTAAATCTGGGAACCTTGTGTTCTGTCATTTCCACGGCGTTCATTGGGCATATAAATTATCAAACAGTCAACTGTAAACATCTGATAAGTGAGAGAGAGAGAGAGCATGTTAGTACTTACTTAGTGCGCATGCTCGTGAAGACACGAACCCCAGGTCTGGCTTTCTTCACGATTTATTGCCATCTGAGCTTGCTGCTCCTTCACTGATCCTTGAGTGGCTCTTGAGTTCTAGAACTTCTAATTCATTCAGAATTGTCACATCCTAACATCCTGTCGAGTAATTTAACCATACCATAATGGTCACCTTACATAGATGTAAATCATCATAATAATATTCAATTCTATTAAGGTCGACCTGGACCACAATTAAAGAAAGGTAATGGTTATTGTCAGAAATAATATTAGTCTTTCTGTTCCTGCAAAATATCGATGACACCTGAGGATGAAAACAAAAATTAGAGCGAATTTTCTGAGCCCAATTAGTTTCAAACAAACTATACAAACTATTGCCTATTGGTGCATATTGAACAAAGACACCTTGAGGATGGGTAGTCTCCCTTGACAACTTTAGGTTTGTGACACCTATTAGAAGGGCAAATCACTGATTGTGTACAACCCAATTAATCCGCTAATATATAAAATGCCTCTTTTTTGGGGCCCTGCCAGCCTGTGTTAGGGTGTAGAAATGTGTAAAATGACCTGTGATCTAAATAAAGCATCTAATTGTAAATTTTCAGGTACAATTTGAGCCTTCTAGATAAAAAAAAAAATAAAATGTGTAAAAGTATGTATTCGCACGCGGTCAAAACCAGCCAAATGAAAATTTGGGGACCAAATCAGAATTTGAGGTGATCTTTTTCAAAAGACATTTGTGAAAAATTTTTGATCCCCGTTTTTCTTCCCGTTAAAAGATCGGGCGAAAGAAGTACTTAAATCTCCATGGAAGAAATTTCCCCAAATCACAGTGGAATAAGTGGAGCAGCGTGGCCTAATGGTTACGGCGTTGGACTCAAGATCTAAAGGTCGTGAGTTCGATTCCCGTCCACGGTCATGTTGTAAGTGCCTTGGGAAAGCATTTCATTGACGTTTTCCTCAGTCCACCAGGGTACCTGGCTATAGGCAGTGGAAGATATTGTCAGAATGATAGTGATCAGCGCCTATAAATGGCAGCGGCACTGTATACTCCCCAGGGAGCCGAGAAAGTCCGAGAGTGATCAGGCCTGCTGGGGTAATGATAATGTGAAGTCGCGTGAGCGGGCATTAGCCTGGATACGAGACTTATAAACCGCATTATTATTATTATTATTATTAATAACGCAAAATGTTAATAGGGCCAAAAGAAGAATAAACAATAGGTGTCAAAGACCTTAACCAGCAGCTAGTACCTGGCATGTTTCTACTCGGAAACACAATGTTTACATCATGGCGGTCGAGGGGGGTCATCTAGGCTATCTGGACAGTCTTTTAAACTTCCTCTCCCCCCTGAGGCCCTCCTCCCCCTGCTAGGTTTTTATCTCAAAGTCCGCCAGCCAAACATAAACAATATAGAGCGAGAACCTTTACTTTCAATGAACATATTTTTCCAATGGACTCCACACCACCACTGTATTCTCTGCTGACAATAATACGCAGTTAAGCAGACTGTCTGGAAAAAAAATTCCGTGTCATATGACGGGAGATGCTATTAAGTGGATTCCCCTGTATGTGAGGGGAAATAATATTAAGAAATTGATGGAATGGTACCCTAATATACAAGTAGATGTTTTTTTTTTAAACAGTAGTTCGTATGTTTCTTTATTTCAAGGTTGGCTCTTAATCATGTTTTTGTTTTTTTTTCTGATAGGGCGGGTCGTGGAGAGGGACTGGGGATTGTAGAGGGACTTGATTCAGTATCAGTAGTATGGATTCAACCACAAGCACAATCGGAATAATTCCTTTCTTTCTTTCTTTCTTTCTTTCTGTAATCGGAATAAATTCTTTCTTTCTTCCTTTCTTTCTTTCTTTCTTTCTTTCTTTCTTTCTTTCTTACTTTAATCGGAATAAATCATTTCTCTCTTTCTTTCTTTATTTCTTTCTTACTTTCTTACTTTCTTTAATCGGAATAAATCCCTTCTTTCTTTCTCTCTTTCTTTCTTTCTTTCTTTCTTTCTTTCTTTCTTTCTGTGATCAGAATAAATCCTTTCTTTCTTTCTTTCTTTCTTTCTTTCTTTCTTTCTTTCTTTTTTTCTTTAATCGGGATAAATCATTTCTTTCTTTCTTTATTTCTTTCTTACTTTCTTACTTTCTTTAATGGGAATAAATCCTTCTTTCTTTCTTTCTTTGTTTCTTTGTTGCTTTCTTTGTTTCTTTCTTTGTTTCTTTCTTTCTTTCTTATAGAAATATGTAAAATGACCTGTTATCTAAATAAAGCATTCAAAGTTAAAGTTTCAGGTACAACTTGAGCCTTCTAGATAGAAATAATAAAGTGGGTAGTCCGATGTATTAGCACGCGGTGAAAACCAGCCTAATGAAAAAATGGGGACCAAATCAGAATTCGAGGTCNGGGGCCCTGCCAGCCAGTGTTAGGGTGTAGAAATGTGTAAAATGACCTGTGATCTAAATAAAGCATATAATTTTAAAGTTTCAGGTACAATTTGAACCTTCTAGATTTAAAAAAAAAAATAAAATGTGTAAACCTATGTATTCGCACGCGGTCAAAACCAGCCAAATGAAAATTTGGGGACCAAATCAGAATTTGAGGTGATCTTTTTCAAAAGACATTTGTGAAAAATTTGGGGAGTTGATCCCCGTTTTTCTTCCCGTTAAAAGATCGGGCGAAAGAAGTACTTTAACCTCCATGGAAGAAATTTCCCCAAATCACAGTGGTATATTTAGAATAACGCAAAATGTTAACAGGGCCAAAAGAAGAATAAACAATAGGTGTCAAAGACCTTAACCAGCAGCTAGTACCTGGCATGTTTCTACTCGGAAACACAATGTTTACATCATGGCGGTCGAGGGGGGTCATCTAGGCTATCTGGACAGTCTTTTAAACTTCCTCTCCCCCCTGAGGCCCTCCTCCCCCTGCTAGGTTTTTATCTCAAAGTCCGCCAGCCAAACATAAACAATATAGAGCGAGAACCTTTACTTTCAATGAACATATTATTATATTTCCAAAGGACTCCACACCACCACTGTATTCTCTGCTGACAATAATATATAGTTAAGTAGACGGTCTGGAAAAAAAATTCCCTATCATATGACGGGAGATGCTATTAAGTGGATTTCCCTGTATGTGAGGGGAAATAATGTTAAGAAATTGATGGAATGGTACCATAATATACAAGTAGATGTTGTTTTTTTTAAACAGTAGTTCGTATGTTTCTTTATTTCAAGGTTGGCTCTTAATCATGTTTTATTTTTTTTTTCTGATAGGGCAAGTCGTGGAGAGGGACTGGGGATTGTAGAGGGACTTGATTCAGTATCAGTAGTATGGATTCAACCACAAGCACAATCGGAATAATTCCTTTCTTTCTTTCTTTCTTTCTTTCTTTCTTTCTTTCTTTCTTTCTTTCTTTCTTTCTTAAATCGAAATAACTCATTTCTTTCTTTCTTTCTTTCTTTATTTCTTTCTTTCTTTCTTTCTTTCTTTCTTTCTTTCTTTCTTTCTTTCTTTCTTACTTTCTTTAATCGGATTAAATCCTTCCTTTCTTTCTTTCTTTCTTTCTTTCTTTCTTTCTTTCTTTCTTTCTTTCTTTCTTTCTTTAATCAGAATAAATCCTTTCTTCTTTCTTTCTTTCTTTTTTTCTTTCTTTCTTTCTTACTTACTTACTTTCTTTAATCGGAATAAATCCTTTCTTCTTTCTTTCTTTCTTTCTTTCTTTCTTTCTTTCTTTCTTTCTTTCTTTCTTTAATCGGAATAGATCCTTTCTTCTTTCTTTCTTTCTTTCTTTCTTTCTTTCTTTCTTTCTTTCTTTCTTTCTTACGTACTTTTTTTAATCCGAATAAATTATTTCTTTCTTTCTTTATTTCTTTCTTTAATCGGAATAAATCCTTTCTTTCTTTCTTTCTTTCTTTCTTTCTTTCTTTAATCGGAATAAATCATTTCTTTCCTTCTTTATTTCTGTCTTACTTTCTTACTTTCTTTAATCGGAATAAATCCTTTCTTTCTTTCTTTCTTTCTTCAATCGGAATAAATCATTTCTTTCTTTCTTTATTTCTTCTTACTTTCTTTAAACGGAATATATCCTTTCTTTCTTTCTTTCTTTCTTTCTTTCTTTCTTTCTTTCTTTCTTTCTTTCTTTAATCGGAATAAATCTTTTCTTTCTTTCTTTCTTTCTTTCTTTCTTTCTTTCTTTCTTTAATCGGAATAAATCCTTTCTCTCTTTCTTTCTTTCTTTCTTTCTTTCTTTCTTTCTTTCTTACTTTCTTTAATCGGAATAAATCCTTCCTCTCTTTCTTTCTTTCTTTCTTTCTTTCTTTCTTTCTGTCTTTCTTTCTTTCTTTCTTTCTTTCTTTCTTTCTTTCTTTCTCTCTTTCTTTAATCTCTGTTTCTTTCTCTCTGTATCGTTTTTTTCTGCCTTCCTTGATGTTTTTTTTTTCTCTTCTATTTATTCGTCCTGTCCCCGTGTGAATCGCACATTATTTTATTAGGATTATTATGATTTATCTCTCTTGACCTTGATGTAAGGTTCCAGGCACCTATTGGAAGGCCAAATCACTCATTTTATATAACCCAGTTAATCCACCCATATATAAAATACCCCTCTTTTGGGACCCTGCTAGCCAGAGTCAGGGTATAGAAGTATGTAAAATGACCTGTTATCTAAATAAAGCATTCAAAGTTAAAGTTTCAGGTACAACTTAAGCCTTCTAGATAGAAATAATAAAGTGTGTAGTCCGACGTATTAGCACGCGGTGAAAACCAGCCTAATGAAAAAAATGGGGACCAAATCAGAATTCGAGGTCACATTTTTTGAAAGAGGTTTGTGAAAAGTTTAAGGCATTAACCACCTTTTTCGTCCCCTTCAAAGATTGGGCAAAAGAAGTTCTTTAACTTCCATGAGAGAAATATCCCGAAATCACAGTAGTTTTTGTAATTTTATAAAAGATATTTAAATGTTCTTTATTCTATTCTGTGGACTAATGAAATATACATGATGCATCCAGGATAATCGATATCTAAATTGATTTGTGTGTGTGTGTGTGTGTGTTCTGCGGACTGGTGAAATTTATTTGATGCACATTTGTGGCACAAAATGATAATAGGGCCAGTAGAAGAAAAAAAAAACAATAGATGCCAGTAACCTCCAGGAACAGAAAAATGTCTGTTATTGAATCAGACCAGGCTAAATGTACGGGTCTGGGGGGAAATGTCTGGGTTTTTTTTATGGCTCTGCCAAGATTTCGACAACTAGACTAATTAGGCAGAGCGTGAAATGTTTGTTGACATATCGCCACTTCTATCTTAGCCAGGAGTTTTCCCCCCAGTGGCCTGTGACAACAACAAACTCACGTCGAGTGTCAATGGCAATAGCGCGTGTTACCGGCCCCAGTGCTAGACTACTATAATACCATTCAGCACGTGCTAGTCGCGAGTAGAGAGCTTTGTTTACATCCAACCGGTGAACGCACCTGCATGGCTTGTCTACTACAAGAGCAGGGGCGTATCGACCAGCTCCGACAAACAGCCTGGGAGGCCCGGGGAATGTGAGATATATCTTCTTTCAGGGTGTATCCAGAAATTACTTTCATATTATGTAAAAACTGCTGGTATCTGTGCGCTCCGAAACGCACACCTAACGCTTGCGAATTATATTTTCTTATATTTTTTTTGGCATATCAAACGTCATAATATGACATTGTAGTATGTTTGGGTCTAAATGATTAAACTTACAGGATATAGTTTTTCGTTCCCACAATACTGTAGATGACCACAGCGTATGATATCATACTAAACAGCATTGCTAATCGCCATGGTATACCTGTAAGATGTATGATATCATACTAAACAGCATTGCTAATCGCCATGGTATACCTGTAAGATGTATGATATCATACTAAACAGCATTGCTAATCGCCATGGTATACCTGTAAGATGTATGATATCATACTAAACAGCATTGCTAATCGCCATGGTATACCTGTAAGATGTATGATATCATACTAAACA
>JAWQUT010001054.1:10854-35974 GCA_033807755.1 Ellobium chinense | reverse complement strand
AGTAGCTGAGTGGAAGGGACATTCAGAGACACAGTAGCTGAGTGGAAGGAACATTCAGAGACACAGTAGCTGAGTGGAAGGGACATTCAGAGACACAGTAGCTGAGTGGAGGAGGCACTCAGAGACACAGTAGCTGAGTGGAGGGGGCACTCAGAGACACAGTAGCTGAGTGGAGGGGGCACTCAGAGACACAGTAGCTGAGTGGGGGAGGGGGCACTCAGAGACACAGTAGCTGAGTGGGGGAGGGGGCACTCAGAGACAAGTAGCTGAGTGGGGCAGGGGGGCACTCAGAGACACAGTAGCTGAGTGGGGGACACAGTGCCTTCTTACCCTCAACTTAGTAGGCGTATCCCTTGTGGCATCAGGTTACAGCCATCTCAATAGATGGGAGACGGTCCCCTCGCTTAATGGGATTTCGTTTCGCTCTGTTGCACACAGTGCCGAAATTTGTCTCCAGCATAAAAAATTCCATAATATTTCACATTTTTACATTTAAATATCTTCGAAACTAAACAAGGTACAAAAGTCCACAAGATGTGTATAAAAAGAGTAAACCTTTGATTTTTAAGACATGTCCTTTAAATACACAACAGACCATCAAAAAGGGTAATTATTTACATTCAAAAGAAGGATACATATTTTTTTTAAAATGCAGTGATTTTTGCATATTTGACTTAAAAAAACGATATTTTAAGAGTTTTCCTGAAAAACTGAATTCTACCTTCATAAACTCCAGACCTTCATTTATCTATCTACCAAATCTCAAATATGTACCATTCGAGGTGATTAAAGAACAGGCACTTATATCACAGTAGTCATCACACCTGTTTACAGCAGCATTTACTGATTCACCTTCTTATCAGTAGTGTACTATATAGACCTTAATTCTTGATGATAGTTCCACAGTTAAAAGGGTTTGCAGATAAAAACTGCATAATTTCTGCACATAATGTGATTTAATGAGTATGAGTGATGTCTTCACAGAACATTTTAAAGTGCTGTGTATTTTCATTTACAACTACTTACAGTGACAATGCATTATACACACATAAACTTTCTGTCTATCTGTCTTCCTCTCTATCTGCCTATTGAGGAAGAGCATGTACATACTGTACTTATTACAACCGCAATGTTATATCACACGAATCATTGAGTCTCATAGTTTGCTTTGTAAATGCAGGCACAAGTGCAAATTCGCAGATGCAGTAGTATTTTTAGGTGTCACAGCTGCCTGCCGACATTAAGAAATGTGAAGACATGATAAAATCTAGAGTAATGATTCAAAATAATGATGTATTCATAGGCTAATAAATGAGAAAAATAATCCTCATCTTTGGTTCTGTGACAAATTTATCCAAGACCAAGGCATTACTCGCGGAGCCTCGCAATGAGAGCTTCAGTGGAAACCTCGGCTAGGTCAGGCCATCAAATAAAAACACTTACAAGGATTTAATTTCCCCCTTCCAGGAAGTCAGGTCTGATTTGAGTCAAATGTCTGCACACCACTGTATGTGGTCTGCGTCTTGAATGAAGCATGTTTCTGGTATGGTGTTCTAAAGAGTTTATTGTTTGATGCAGCTGTTCTCTTCCTTGCTCACCATGAAAATCAAGCCATACTCTGTAAAATCTCATCCATGGAAGACAGTGGGCTTCAAGAATATGGAATTTAGGATATATTATGCTATCAATGTTGACTATGTGGTAATAGCTACAATATTTCCTAATCATTTCAAGCGGATGACTCTGGAGTAATAATCTGAGTCTTGTGAAACATCATTCCTAAATTAAGTTTTCAAGAGTGAGCACTTCTTTGCCTGCCTCTAGGTTTGTTCTTGTGCCCAAGACTGCACTCGATTTGTACAAACTGGTACAATTTCTTAATTATTCTCTATGTTTTCTTTCCTGTCCTCCATTCTTGTCTTGTGAAAGCTCTGCAATTTAGGTCAATTAACATCTATATTATTCCAGTACGACTGCATAACATAATGTAAGAAATAGATAATAGCTGGATTGGAAGATGCAACTTGTTAAGAACTACAGATTAGAAATAGACTGTCTAGAAAAGAGGAGATGAGGAGAAGAGAGAGAGAGAGAAGGGGGCAGTGAGAAAAATATATGAGAGAGATTACTCGTTAAGCAATGGTGCAACTTTAAATTATCAGAAATTAAAAAAAAACAACAACTGATAACTGATACCTTGCATCAGTTGGAAGAAAAAGGACTGTTTAAATGTGACTGTGCTATTCTGTTGTCAACAAAAGTTCCTAAATGCCTTCAAACTGGCCATTGAAACAAAGGATCCACGTTTTTATAAGCTGTCATGCCACTTTAAACATGCATAAAAACTAAGCAATTGGTGGTAGAAACTGAAACTTTGTATCATATGAAAGGGCAAAGCCTGCTCAAGGTAACCATACTAATCTCTTATCTGGGAAAACTCTTAAAAGTGTTAAAATCAACTCATTAAGACAAGCTATGTATATATTTGGTCCATCTCATTTACAGATTCTGATGTACAGGCGAAAACAACAAAATTAATATCCTCACCTTATATTTTCTTGAACAAAATTGACATCCACAAAAAGCTGGGAAAATTCTCTTTCTCGCAATAATGCACTTTTGTCAAAATTTTGATTCTGGCGCTTTGAATAAACAATTTAATGCAAAGACAATCATAAGACTAATCCTGGATTTGCTACCCAGGATTTTCTCACCTGGTGCTCCATGAACCGTGACGGCACGGGTTACCATTACACCAGCCAGCAAAATGGTCTATAAATATGTCACTCGGTCACGCCTACTAAGTTGAGACGGTTAGAGAGGAAAGAAGACGCTGTGGGGAGGGGGGCACTCAGAGACACAGTAGCTGAGTGGGGGGAGGGAGGCACTCAGAGACACAGTAGCTGAGTGGAAGGAGGGGGGCACTCAGAGACACAGTAGCTGAGTGGAAGGAGGGGGAAGACACTTACAGACACAATAACTAAGTGGAGGGGACATTCAAAAATACAGTCGTTGAATGGAGAGGGCATTCACCCCAACTGTGTGTTTAGCCCGATACGAGTGCGGACAACAGCTCCTAAGGAGAAACGTTTACCTAATAAAAGAGAAAATTCTTTCTGGGTTTTCTGGTATACAAATTTACATCGTTTTTACAAGACACCCGGAAAAGGCAAAGAAGAAATCGTAAGACATAAATATATTATTATGTATCACTGACCCACGGTAGCCAGAAGTGGCCCCAGAGGATGTAAGGAGGTACTCTGGTATTTGAACAGATTGAAAAAAAGAAGATTATCACTTCCTTGGCACGCGAGGACCGAAGGTAGAATAAGCTACATTACTGTGTAAATCTATTTTAAGTGGATAGCCAAAGTGGAAAAAGCCAAAGCGGAAAAAGTTGTATATTATAGTCCATGATTGCCGAATGCTCATACAGTGTCTTTGTAACTTAGAAGTGCCAAATTGACATTTTCGGGCAAAACTCTTCGGTAGATCTGATCACAATAATGTTGCTATCAGATGAACAGTTGGGTCAGGGATTTAAGGAAGACCTTCTCTGCTTGAACGAAAGGAATAAGATTATATGTCTGAGGACCCCCATATTCCAGAACCTGATCCGTAAATCGACAAAGTAAAGAAAGTGCCTCGGCATTCACAAGCGGAGAGCAAACGTTTTTTTGTTCAACTGTGTTGCGCTGTAGTTTTATGTATGGCCGAAATGTAGAACGGGATACAGACTTTATTTCGTAGTAGATTTGTGAGAATCATTTACTTCCCCTGATAAAGTTTGCCGAGTCAGACATGCAGAGACGTCTTTCCGTCTTGCTCTTTAGGAATGTTATATCGGTGCATCTGTTTTCAGTGTACTGAGGGCAAACACTGGTTTTTCACGTGAAATTCGTATACAAAGGCCCGATATGATCAAAGAGCACAGTGCCAGCTGACCCTAATCCCTGTTTCGATATAATATTTATATCTTCAGCCTCAGTCTGTTCTGTGTGGTGTTTTCTGCTGAATGTTGTTTGCTCT
Source organism: Ellobium chinense (assembly GCA_033807755.1). Lineage (NCBI taxonomy): Eukaryota > Metazoa > Mollusca > Gastropoda > Ellobiida > Ellobiidae > Ellobium > Ellobium chinense. Next base: position 31,945 of record JAWQUT010001054.1, on the reverse strand, counting down.
GTACTTGTGGTTATGTGTATTAGTTCTGATATGAATGACTGGATTGTGCATCAGTTTGAATATTTTTATGTCCTTGGTCTTTTAGTGATAACTTTGAACAGGTTTGAAGCCGTAATAGGCAGATTGAAAATGAGTTCTCTGCGTGCTTGACAGACGAGGATGCAAGCGCCAAGCTAGATTAGACATCTTAGAAACTACCTTCAATTTGAGGATGATATAGATTACAACTGTACTTCACCATTACAACCACTGATTTGTCAGATTTTACAGATTTCATAATCAAACATTTCAGACAGATCCAGACCTGTACACTTTGTACTTCGGAAAATGATACCACTCTAAATAAGCCGCTAGTAAATTTTTTACTATTACTAATTTCATGCTTCTGAGCTTTTATGACCTATGCTATTTCATAATTTATATTCTTTTTCTTAGGAGTACACATTTCAACAATTTACAAAACCTCTAGTTGAATTGCCATTGCCTCTTTATTGGTGTGTCAGAATGTAGCAACTGACAAATTTCAGAGATTTCGTAAACTTTAGTTTATCATGTTGTTGTTGTTGTTGTTGTTGTTGTTGTTGTTGTTGTTGTTGTTGTTGTTGTTGAGAATTGCTTATTTCAACAGTTTACGAAAACTCTGTTTAATCTGTGATAAAATATTTTATCGCTGTGTCAGAATGTTGCTACTTCGAAGTTTCAGAGGTTTTGTAAACAAAGCACCGTATGGTATCTATATATATGAAAGTGGACTTGGGGAGGTATTGTTGTAGGTCCGCCTATTGTTGTAGCTTCACTAATTGTTGTGCTGCTTCTTCACTAATATTAGTTTGTGTTGTTTCCTCATTTGGTGTTATTGGATGGGGCGTTGAGGACAATTCCCCTACATTGTTAGTTTACGGTGTAGAACACAGAGTTATGACATCACTCATCAAATAAGGTATACACACGTTTATTGCTGTACAGGATAATCCAAGTGTACTAAGTCACATAATTGCAATCATTCTATAGTAATTCTAGTTCTCGTCTTCAATTCCTCCTACAAGGGTGAGCATGCAAGTTTTATGCCCTTGGTTACAGTGCCGGTCATTGGCTGAACTCATGCACCATTCCAGAAGTGACGCTATTTCTATAAAAGGGAAAGGGGGTTGGACGTCTACCCAGGACGCTCTATGCTTGGTCGGGCTAGTATGACCCCTGCTGTGTCGACCCGACTCAAGCCACTAACCTGACAACTGTATTTATGGTGATCTTTTTAGAGCGAGCCAATAACCTGACTATTACACTATGTTCAGAAACTCCTCCGTTATTACCAAACATACGCGTTTGAAACTTCGCAGGCGTCGACAGCATCTATGTGGTCAGGACCTAATGTAAAAAAAAAAATCGACGCAAACTACTTTCCCCGATTTTACAGAAAATAGTTTGTACCGCATGAAACGTGGCGTGTTGATTTTAATGCCACCATTGTTTTTACTTGAACCGGAAGTCGTTCTCAATCGGCTTCGAGCAGACGCGCTGCTTTGCGAATCGAGCTGATTTCTGTCATCATAAGAAGATCGCAGAAAGCGAGATCATTTACAGTAAACGAGTGAATTTATGTTGCGGATCAAGATGCGGTGAAGGTAAGTAGTGAATACTTCATTTAATTTAGATTTTATCCATTCTGACTCAAACTGGACATGTGTGTTTGTGTCGAGATCAGGTCATGTCAGTAATGTCATGTCTGCCAAGCGTGAGTGCCGTGCGTGAGTGCGTGTGTTGGGAATTTATTTATATTTTAGTTCACTGCATCCAATCTACATTAACCAGTTTCAGTGCTGATATACTGTGTTCTTTTTATTTCTTCTGCATGTTTTCCTGCCCTTTCTTAAATTCCTCTCCGCTGATTAATCAGAATCTAGACTGGATGAGTAGATCTATATTTAGGTCTAACTGGCCTTTTGTGTTTGTGTCGATATCAGGTCATCCACGAATGCGTGTAAGTTTGTGTGGGTTAGAATTATTTTTTTACGTGATTACATGTCATCTACATTTACTGCCTACATTCACTATTTGCTGCAACATTTTTCTACTTTTTGTTCTTTTTCTATCCTTTTTAAGAAGTTCATACTGGAAAGAGGGTTCATTTTTAACTCTATTAATTGCAGTAGGCCTACTTTTTTTTCCCCCATTTTTATCAGATTTCCTTTGTATTTTATTTTCCTCTGTAGATATATCCACTAAGCCGAGAAAGCGTAGAGGACTTGGCCATGGGAGGAGCACTCCTGCAGCTAAACGCATGCGAGCAAGTTGTCTTGCAGATGAAAACCAACCGCCTGATGTGGCCGAAGCTGTTGATGAACACGTCATAAATACAAATGATGATCCTCTTCCTGCCATTGCCACTGACTCACCAGACCTACCTAGGCCAATGGTCACTCTTCCTTGAGCCTCTCCTCCAGCTGCTCCAACTGTCACCACAAGCTTACCAGCTGCGCTAAGCTAAGATACACTCTAGAAGGTTTTCATGTTACACGCCATGTAGCAAATATGACGGTCAGATGTGAACATTGCCAAGCAACAAAATTTCCTGGAAAGACTAAGACCATGTGTTGAAGTAACGGTAAGGTAGATCTTGATCCACTGCCTCCTCTACCAGAAGATTTCAGGGCCTTATGCTTCAGCCATTCCCCTGAATCGGAGCACTTCCTTTCCAATCTGAGGAAATATAACTACTATGCTTTTCAGATGACTTCTTTTGGATGTAATGAAGTGACTCTTCGAGATTGGCATCCAACTTTTCGAGTACAAGGTTAAGTGTGTCACCTAATTGACTCACTGACACCTGCCCCAAATGAAACTGCCAAATTTTTGCAAGTTTACTTCGTTGATGGAGAGATGACTCAGCTCAACACCAGAATAAATATAACTGATGGTTTAAAGCTACACTTACTGAACAGAATTCAAGATGTTCTCATGGATAGCAGTGTTTACATCAGAGAGCTTAAAAAAATAGTAATGGAATTCGGCAGGCGCAACCACATCAACAACTTTAGCATTGCCATACATGAAAATCGTCGTCCTCTTGGTGAACATCAGAGAAGATTTAATGCACCAGAAACCAATGAGGTGGCCATATTGATGACTACAGATCCTGTTGGCCAACGGGACATCGTATTGCGCTACTGTGATGACTCCTTTAAACAAATATGTGAGCTTCATCCAGCTTATGATGCTCTTCAATATCCACTTCTGTTTCCCAGAGAAACACATGGATGGAGTCTGCAACTTAAACTGACAAGCAGACACAAAATTACTAAGCTGCAGTACTACTGTTTCCACTTTTTTCAACGAAATGACAACTATCTCATTCTAGCGAGACGGTTGTTCCAGCAGTATATTGTCGATGCTTATGCAAAGATTGAAACCGAACTCCTGTGTTTTTTACGCAGAGAGCAAGGCAGGCTTAGGGCTGACAGCCGTGGTGCCCTGCAAGACACCTTGATTGCTGGAGATGCCTGTTTGCTCCATCAGGAAAGGAAGAGCACTTGCCCGCCTTATTCAAGACTGCAGTGCCATTGTAGTTGATGAAGTCCCTATGTCAAACAAAATTGTATTTGAAGCTATGGACATGACCTTGAGGGATATTAGAGGTACTGATATACCTATGGGAGGCACCGCCACTTTATTGTGCGGCGACTTTCGACAAGTATTGCCAGTTATCCGGAATGGCACGAGGGCAAACATGGTGAATGAAGGCCTCAAGAAGTCTTCCCATGCAAAAGTACACTTAGGACTAATATGCGTGTTCTAATGACCGGTGATGCAGGAGGAGGGCAGTTTGCCGATCTTCTGTTGTCACTTGGAGATGGTTCACTGCCAGTGATAGAACAGCCGGATACTATTTGCCTTCGTCATTTTGGGACAGCTGTAAAATCAGTAGATAAGCTTATCGAGTCTGTTTTTCCCAGCTTACAGGAAAATTATGGGAACACACAATGGCTCATGGAAAGAGCAATATTAGCTCCCCTCAACGATACGGTAGCAGACATCAGTGCCAAAATGTCCCATATGGCACTTGGACAGCCAGTGCTCTACAGCTCCATTAACACAGCTATGAGTGATGAAGAGACAGTTCACTATCCACCTGAGTTTTTAAACTCCATTCACCTTCCTGGACTTCCAGCGCAAGTCCTTCTGATCAAAGTTGGCATGCCGGTGATGCTGATGTGCTCCTTAATCCACCGCGCTTGATGAATGGGACCAGGTGCATAATGACAAAAGCAATGACCAATATAATTGAAATTGCCATCACAACTGGTCCGTTTTCTGGAGAAAGGCATCTCATTCCGAGGATTACCCTGCAGCCTACTGACACCATTCTGTCCTTCACATTCCAGAGGAAACAGTTTCCTCTTCAGCATTGTTTTGCTCTGACAATCAACAAGTCCCAAAGACAGACTCTGCAGACAGTAGGCTTGGACTTGAGATCACCTGTGTTCTCACACTGAATGTTATATGTGGCCCTTTCACGGACTGGAAAGAACATTTCAATATTTTTACTTAGCTGCAAACAACAGGACAATGAATGTTGTCTGTACTGAAGTGCTACAATGAATTCTGCCATCTAAGGTTAGAAATCATATGTTGTTTTTGTTCACTGTATTGCAGTCCTGTCTTTGTTATCCTCTTTCCTCCTTCCTTTCCCCCGAACTCTCTCCCCAACCCATGCATGTAATTTACCTATCCGTTCATGGAAGGGGTAATTATGCTTGTGATTTCATAATTCTTTCAAGACGAACGAGGGCGGAGGGGGCCGGTAGCGGGGGAAGGAAGGAAAGGGGGGGGGGAGGTTGAGTGTAGAGTGTGCAGATGTGTTCAAGTATTTGTCTAAATGTCTTGAAATAATAGATAGTGACTACAAGGACCGACACCATATTATAGCATGTGTGCATATATCAGGTGACAAAAAATGACGTAATTCAAAATCCAAAACCTTTATGAGATTGAAAGAGACTGGAATGAAATTTTGTGCAAATTAACAAACGAATATAATCTATAACTGTTGCAAGTTTCATTGATCTGGGCTTTACACCATCGTGACAGTCAAGCTGTCTCTGCCAGCTCATAGTGAACCATAATAATCTACGCTGGTCACACTGTTTCTCCCAGCATGTGGGAATCCCCGATTTATTTCCTAAAGGTATTCTGGACACTTACTTTTCGAAAGCAGCTCAGGAATAATTTCTGGACATATACACCTCTCAGCTGTGCTAGTGCCAGCTCTGTCTGTTGTACTAGTGCCAGCTGTGTCTGTTGTACTAGTGCCAGCTCTGTCTGTTGTACTAGTGCCAGCTCCGTCTGTTGTACTAGTGCCAGCTGTGTTTGTTGTAGTAGTGCCAGCTCTGTCTGTTGTACTAGTGCCAGCTGTGTCTGTTGTACTAGTGCCAGCTGTGTCTGTTGTACTAGTGCCAGCTGTGTCTGTTGTACTAGTGCCAGCTGTGTCTGTTGTACTAGTGCCAGCTGTGTCTGTTGTACTAGTGCCAGCTGTGTCTGTTGTACTAGTGCCAGCTGTGTCTGTTGTACTAGTGCCAGCTGTGTCTGTTGTACTAGTGCCAGCTGTGTCTGTTGTACTAGTGCCAGCTCTTTCTGTTGTACTAATGCCAGCTCTGTCTGTTGTACTAGTGCCAGCTCCGTCTGTTGTACTAGTGCCAGCTCCGTCTGTTGTACTAGTGCCAGCTCTGTCTGTTGTACTAGTGCCAGCTGTGTCTGTTGTACTAGTGCCAGCTGTGTCTGTTGTACTAATGCCAGCTCTGTCTGTTGTACTAATGCCTGCACTCACAGTTGATTTTTATTGTTCCATCGCCAGCTCTGTCTGTTGTACTAATGCCTGCACTCACAGTTGATTTTTATTGTTCCATCTCGTGTCCACATCTTCCTTTGTTATAGTATACCCTTTAAGCAGCACTACTAAAGAGGAGCTGTACACTAGAGTAGGAGCCATATATTATGCGACATTACCTCCCCCCTCCTCATTTGCCGATTTCATTAGCGAATCATCCATCCATCCAACCCTCCCTCCCACCATCCTAGCATCCATCCATCCATCCATCCATCCATCCATCCATCCATCCATCCATCCATCCCCATCCATCCATCCATCCATCCATCCATCCATCCATCCATCCATCCATCCATCTATTAAAAAAAAAAAACAACACCTAACCCTAACCTTTCAATAAATAAATAATTCATTATATATATATATGTTTTTTTGGGATATATTTCTATTGCTTAGTTCCTTTATTTTTATCCCTTTTCCAATCCCTACATCTCACCCTCCCCCCCTTTTTTTTTTCCAGCAATCTCATTCTCTTTAGGCCTACAACCCTCGACATTGTCTCCTCAAGGGAAGCGGGAAGTAATTCAAGTGTGAGTTGTAGCAGGATTAAGACAAGAGCCATTTCACGGTTCACATGTGGAGACTGACAAGTACAGACAACTCTACATCTAGACGAGAATACACCTGACAAGTGACGGGTGAGCGCCAAGTTTCAAAACGAGCCTGTGGCGTGAGTCACATTCCAACCATAATTTAACGTTTTGTACTTCTTTGTGTGCTCACTCTGGCTTCTTCTCATTGCTCACTCACGCTCACACTCACACTCACACTCACACTCACGCTCACACTCACTCACACGCTTCTCAGCCTTTTTCCCATTCCACCCCACCCCAGCCCACCTTCCCCTACCCATCCCCTCCCATCTTTGTTACCAGTCGCTTTCACATTCAGTTTGTGAGGTGGAGAACAAGGGCAATAACTTTGTTCAACTCCGCTGCTCCTTTACGTTGCTAACAAGGACATACGAGTTGTAACAGACTGGTGATGTCATTCTCACAGCCATTTTGTCAGTGGAGAAAGTATCAAGACTCTTGCAAGATGGCGCCTGTTTCCTTTCCAAGCAGGGGAGGTAATAACGAAGGACGCAGTCTGTATGGGAGATGTTCACAGAGACACTAAGGTTACAGGCCTGTAAGTCTACTTTCACTATTGGGTCCTACAACTTAGGGGTTAAATTTGACCTCCCTCTTTCCTTCTTTTGGCATGCCCTGCTTCCAGTAATAAGGGCTCCAGGGNGGGGGGGGGGGGGGGGGGGGAATTTTGATTTGATGGCAAACTGTGCCCATTTTAGTTTATTTTGCCAAGCACTATTTAGCACTGGGCTGGGACTGTCAGGTCAAGGGTGTGCTCAGGCGGAAGAGGCTGGGTTCGGCCTTGACCACTGAAAAAGGTACCGTGTGTTTACAAATAGCAACCAAGCTCAAAATTTCATCGGGCTTGCTGGGGTTAGGTCAGTCTTAAAAGTTGGGCCACACAATGAGCTTCAATCTGATAAATGTCTGTGTGAAAGCTAAATCTTTGGGTTCGGAGGGTAGCTCCAAAGGCTAATATAGCTCGAATAAGAAAAAAGGGCCCATTGGCCTTAGAGGTCTGTAACCACTAGCACAGCACTGGCACATAAAGTAAACGATCCTTTAATAATACTGGCTACAGGACCGATACGATACTTCATGACTTCAACATTGATATTCAAAGAATATCGGACTTCGATATTGGCACACATCAGAAAGGAGACTGGGATACTATTAGAGAAGACAGAGGAGACTGGGACTCTATTAGAGGAGAGAAAGAAGGCCAGAATACCTAGGAGAAGAGACAAGAGACTAAGATACTATCAGAAAAGAGAGAGGACATATTAAGGACACTATTAGAGAAGAGAGAGGACATAAGGACACTGAGAAGAGAGAGGAGACTAGGACACTATTATAGAAGAAGGAGAAGACTAGTATACTATTAGTGATAAGAGAGAAGACTAGGATACTTTCAAAGAAGAGAGAGGAGACTAGGATACTATTAATAAAGAAAGAGGAGATAAGGACCTTATTAGAGAAGAGTGAGAAGACTAGGACATTATCAAAGAAGAGAGAGGACATAAGGACACAATTAAAACAGAGAGAGGGAACTAGGATAATATTTGAAACGAGAAATGAGAAAAGGATACTATTAAAGAAGAGAAAGGATAATAGGATACTATTAGAGAATAGAGAGGAGACTAGGATATTATTAGAGAAGAGAAAGATAATAGGATATTATTAGAGAAGAAAGAGGAGACTAGGATATTATTAGAGAAGAAAGAGGAGACCAGGATACTATTAGAGAAGAAAGAGGAGACCAAGATATTATTAGAGAAGAGAAAGATAATAGGATATTATTAGAGAAGAAAGAGGAGACTAGGATATTATTAGAGAAGAAAGAGGAGACTAGGATATTATTAGAGAAGAAAGAGGAGACTAGGATATTATTAGAGAGGAAAGAGGAGACTAGGATATTATTAGAGAAGAAAGAGGAGACCAGGATATTATTAGAGAAGAAAGAGGAGACCAGGATATTATTAGAGAAGAGAGAGGTGACTAGGATAGCATTAGAGAAGAGAAAGATAATAGGATATTATTAGAGAAGAAAGAGGAGATTAGGATTTTATTAGAGAAGAAAGAGGAGACCAGGATACTATTAGAGAAGAAAGAGGAGACCAGGATATTATTAGAGAAGAAAGAGGTGACTAGGACATTATTAGAGAAGAAAGAGGAGACCAGGATATTATTAGAGAAGAGAGAGGTGACTAGGATAGCATTAGAGAAGAGAAAGATAATAGGATATTATTAGAGAAGAAAGAGGAGACAAGGATATTATTAGAGAAGAAAGAGGAGACTAGGATACTATTAGAGAAGAAAGACTAGACCAGGATATTATTAGAGAAGAGAGAGGTGACTAGGATAGCATTAGAGAAGAGAAAGAGAATAGGATACATTTAGAGAAGAAAGAGGAGACCAGGATATTATTAGAGAAGAAAGAGGAGACCAGGATATTATTAGGGAAGATAGAGGAGACTAGGATATTATTAGAGAAGAAAGAGGAGACCAGGATATTATTAGAGAAGAAAGATTAGGATATTATTAGAGAAGAAAGAGGAGACTAGGATATTATTAGAGAAGAAAGAGGAGACTAGGATATTATTAGAGAAGAAAGAGGAGACTAGGATATTATTAGAGAAGAAAGAGGAGACCAGGATATTATTAGAGAAGAGAAAGATAATAGGATATTATTAGAGAAGAAAGAGGAGACTAGGATATTATTAGAGAAGAAAGAGGAGACCAGGATATTATTAGAGAAGAGAAAGATAATAGGATATTATTAGAGAAGAAAGAGGAGACTAGGATATTATTAGAGAAGAAAGAGGAGACCAGGATATTATTAGAGAAGAGAAAGATAATAGGATATTATTAGAGAAGAAAGAGGAGACTAGGATATTATTAGAGAAGAAAGAGGAGACCAGGATATTATTAGAGAAGAGAAAGATAATAGGATATTATTAGAGAAGAAAGAGGAGACTAGGATATTATTAGAGAAGAAAGAGGAGACCAGGATATTATTAGAGAAGAGAAAGATAATAGGATATTATTAGAGAAGAAAGAGGAGACTAGGATATTATTAGAGAAGAAAGAGGAGACTAGGATAGCATTAGAGAAGGAAAAAGAGAATAGGATACTATTAGAGAAGAGAGAGGAGAATAGAATATTATATACCACGTTACTGTTATTTGAATGGACGTGAAAGTCTGTGTGAACGGACTGGACTACAGCTGGACATGGAGGAGTTTGAAGGTGTCGGTGTGAACAACTTTGATAGTCTTTACAGGAAAAGCTAAAACTGTCACTGTGTGATTTTGTAGGAAAGATCTTGTGTTAGTTCATCAACGCAGACAAATCTGAACACAACATACGATGTTATGAATATTGTTAAGATTCACTGAAATGTAACGGTCATAATGAAAACAACTTTGAAAGCAGTGGTCATGTCATACTATACTTGCCTTAGACAATCTTCGATGCAAGAACGTGATATAGTATTTAGGTTCAACCTAGATGGCAAGATATTCCATCAACTGAAAGTCACAAGAAAGATCTACAGTTCTTTTCATGCTTCAGTGACAAACACTGTAACAAATGCACGAACAAATCCTCAGACACTTCGTCGAATACAGAAACCAATTTTTAACAGGAATATATACTTTCTCCTAAAGGGATTCACTTATAAATATTCTGAAAAGAGACAATTTTGACATTTCCTGCCCGATTACTTACACGATCGATTAAAAGAAGAAAACCAACCTGGAAAAATTGCTGCATGTCGAAATCATGTGTCCTTGATGAAATGGCTACTGTGAAAGGTAACTTATACTACTACTACTACTACTACTACTTTTACTACTACTACAACTACTACTACTACTACTACTACTATTACTTCTATCACTACTACTACTACTACTACTACTACTGCTACTTCTTTTACTACTTCTATCACTACTATTACTTCTACTACTTCTATCACTACTACTACTATTTCTTATACTACTACTACCACTATTACTACTACTACTACTTCTATCACTACTACTACTACAACTACTACTACTACTACTACTACTTCCTCTTCTATCACTACTACTACTACTACATCTACTACTACTACTACTACTACTACTATCACTACTACTTCTACTACCTATACTACTACCACTACTACTTTTACTATTACTACCTTTAATACTACTACTACTTCTACTACTACTACTTCTACTTCTTCTGTCACTACTACTACTACTACTACTACTGCTACTACTACTTTTACTACTTCTATCACTACTGTTACTACTACTATTACTTCTATCACTACTGTTACTACTATGTATACTACTACTTCTACTACTATCACTATAATTACTACAACTACTACTACTACTACTACTTCTTCTTCTTCTATCACTACTACTACTATTACTATCACTACTACTACTACTACTACTACTTATTATACTACTACTACTACTTTTACTATTACTACCTTTAATACTACTACTACGTCTACTACTACTACTTCCACTGCTTCTATCACTACTACTACTACTACATACTACTACTACTACTACTTTTACTACTACTATTACTACTACTTCTAGTAATACTAATAATAATATTCCATTTATAGGGCACTCACCTCAAATAGGCTCTGAGCGCTTTACACCATGAAAAAAAACAACATCCTCGACACCGAAACATACATGTACTCTCCTGCACACACAATATTATTGTTCAGTAATGTGGGTAAAATAAAAATCAAGAGATTTCTTTCCATAATTATAAATTATCTACAGCACTTCATATATGGTGAAAGTTGAGTTTTTTGCACTCACTCAGAATAACAAAGACCAAGATTTGTATAGTCGATGTTACATCCCACAGAAGTTTTCTCTGGACTAGAATTATATTGGGCTCACATTATTACAAACAAAAACAGGAAAAAGAAAAAAAAGAACATAACCAGAATAGTTAAATTACACTTCACGGCACAGATCAAGAATTCCATCATCATACAAGTATGTGTATGTATGTGTGTTTTTGTATTCATGTTTGGGTATTAACAAATCAAATCCCAGTGTTAAAAATGATGTACGAGAGCGAAACGACTCTAAGTCTCATGCGCCCATTTACAACATTTAATTTCTCCGGAATCACAACCTCCTGTTGGTTTAGTCAAACTTCTTTGTCCTGACAAAAAAATATGCTTAGAGCCCTAATGTTGCGATGTCGACCACAGCACTCATTACAAATTTAGTAACATTGCAAAGACAGCTGACGCAGAATAACAACAGAATCCAATGACAGAAATAATGTGGAATATTGCTGAATATAATGTTCAAATGACGAAATGCGTTACATCAATGACATTTTATATCAAAATTTTCACCATACACTATAATGGGAAAAATCACATGTCTAAAAATAGAAATGAAACAACGTCTCAGGTAGCAGTCAGTTTCAAAATTTGTGGAAAGATATTTTTGAAGTGTTTTAAACAGATATACATGGCTCAAATTCTATATGCCCATATATCTCATTTTGTAGTTTAAGAAAACTATTCTTGGGAACTACTGCTCAAAATTAAAAACAACAACAACAACAACAACAACAACAACAACAACAACAACAACAACAACAATAACAATATTGATATGCGTCTGCCTTATCAAATCCCACAGGCTATTGTCTTATAGTAAAAGTCTATACCTCACAATCCGTGACGTAGAGAAAGAACACATATTATATTGCTCATGTCTGATAAACGACCTATATTATAATGTTATATCCGAGTTTCACTGTATCATGTCTGATAAACTTTCTTAGAAGATCTCTTTTCAACACAGAATTAATGTAAAGGTTTTCGCAAGACGCCATTTTCATCTTATGCACGAAGAAATAATGGTTTCCATTTCAGACCAAATCCACCCTTTCCACCAAGTTTCAAATAAGTAAGTATCTGTTCATAAAGTCTCATAGAAAACGATATCCTGTATAAACAAACAAACAAACAAACAATATGTAACTCATTTATGTGCTGTAAAACTCTACGAACTTTTAAAAAAGTTATTTTAGTTTTTAATTATGAAATTGCATAGACAAACTGGCAAATAAAATTTTAGTCCAATAGTTTTTTTCTTTCTTTTAAATGGTGTGCCACAAATTTTGAATCCTGCTTTAAGGAGGGGGCGGGTCCTGAGAGTGCGATTTTCATGACGATATTTGGACTCAGGAGGCCAAAATTAGTAGGAATCATGTGAAAAAAAGTGTTTACATCTTCTGGTTGCCATGGAAACGCCGCCATTTTGAATTTCAGTGTACTTAAATCTACCATTTTCAAAATGCAAAGGCTCCGCCAGTTTTCCTTCAATTTGTATGAAACTTTGCTGTGTATTAGTTCAAGTCTATGTCTATAGATGGTAGGATCGGATTTTTGAAAAACGCCTTTGTTTTGCTACAAAAAATTTTTGAAAATGGTGTGTGACAAAAATACCATTTTTCACAAATTTTCTTGCAAAAAGTGACTCTAGTTCAAAGACTACAGCAGATATCAAATATCCGATCCTAGGCCCCATGGGCAACAGTACAAGAGTGTTATAATATAGCGGGTTGAGAATTACAGGGTTCTATCTTGCTTTTAGGTTGTTTCGAGAAAATGAGGATTGAAGTTTTGAGGGTTAAGAAACCGCACTTGAAATAACCGTAGCTCATTGATATTCATGCAGGGGATGCATTGTGTCTATACTGACACATCTGAGCATATTTTTTGATGTTTGGAGTTATAAGGAACGAACAAAGCTGTTTTGAAATTTCGGATAGAACCTTGTTACACTGACTATCACCACAATACAAAGAAATTACAAGGTACTCTGCATTAAAAGATACAAAACACTGCATAGATGGAACGTGAAAGCTTTATTACGTTTTGATTGACAAGTCTGATACAACAGAAAAGACATGAAGTGATGCTTCAGTAATTTTAGACAATTCCCAGACATCTGTAAAATTCTCTGTCAATAAGAGGCATGAACTTCAGCATGTCTTGTAAGTCCTTTTTTTTTGCGTCTGTCAACGAGCATGATGGATTTAAGAAAGTTGAAACAGGTGGTATAAATGGCCGAGCACGTGCAGCTCTGGTTCTTGGTTTGGGTTCAACATTAATACTCACACTTTCTGCAGTGTTTAGTTGTGTACATGACATTTGTGGAGTGAGGCGCAAAGGAGAGGGATGCTACTTTGGAGAAAGGGAGTTCTTTGAATGAGTAGCATTCTGAGGCTTTTTTTTTTGAAGTCTTTGAACGAGGTAGGTTTCAGCTGAATTATTTTAAATGTTTTTTTTTTCCTGTTCACCTTCAGGAGGATCCTGATAATAGAGATGGGTGAGTAGTACTCTGATACCAAGAGGTGCTTTTCAATTTGGCTGTGCATGTTATCTCTACCTCATGTACTGCAGAGTGTCCAGGAAGGCTGAACTTCATGCACAAAGATGTTATACTGGAAACTGTGTTTAAGAATTCCATAATGGCCGTAGCCATGATGGAGTTTCTATTTTGGGGTACATAGCTGTCACTCCACAATATCATTCGTTTCACTTGTGGATATTCTCGGATCAGAGAGTGCAAAATTTCTGTCATGGCACTAGCCAAGTCATTACCAGCATGGCCTGCTGTGGTTTCTGCCCATACAGCACAATTGTATGACTTTGATTTACCGACTGTGGCATGCCCAGTTAAGTTGTAAACATTCAGTTTTCTCTTATAAAAGAAACTGCAGATTTCAGTCCTTGGGCATGAAATCACATTCTGCCAATCAAAGCAAAGAACGGCTGTTTCAGGGTAATTTATTTGCCTATCCCTATCCCGTTCTTCTTTGGCTGCACTTTTAGCAGCCAGTTGGTTGTCCAAAGTGGATTTCTGGTCTTCAGTTGTGAGCCCAATGCTTTCTGATACCTTGAATGCCTCACAAAAATCATTGCTGACAATAATCCCCATACATTTTCTGAATATTAAGAGATGGGTCAAGATACTTTTTTTTTTGCAGTAATGGCTGTCAATGGTAGGAAAGCTCTTGATATGATCTTTGACAAACTTGAGAAGAAGTACGAAACAAACGGCGTGCCATATTGTGTGTATGTGAATACACTAGGCTAGGCCTAAAGCCTATGTCTACACTCCGGCATTGAATAACGACACCTGAGCGAGTGTTGTTATGATTGGCTACACAACCATCAGTTGTTAAGTCCGAGCTATTTCATTGGTCAGATGCAATAGAACTTTGTAATTCTGTTCGACCTAGGATAGAACCTTGTAGTTATGAAAGTAAACCTTGAATACGCGATAGGACTTTGTAACATTTAAAAATACACAAAAAATTACTTGAGAAAAGGTTTCATTTCAAGCCAGGATATAGTTATGATGCTGAGCAACAAGAAAATGGGCCTAACTCATTTTTCACAAAAATGCGAGATAGAACCCTGTAATTCTCAACCCGCGAATTATTATGCAAAATATCATGCCAATCGGTCCAAAAATAAAAAAAGGAGATGCAAAAAAACGGTGCAAAAGTAAAGTTTTGAGATAATTGCATTGGAAAATTTCAATACTAAAAAATTTGAATAATTGATGAGGAAGTACCTCAAAACATCCCTGGTTGGTATGCAGGGCACATTCGTGTAGTTGAGATGTAAACGGAGGTGTCGACACCAGCACTTTGTTGATTATGGGCGATGAGATGATTGTGGCAGCAGATCAAATTAGCTCTTTCTGAGCCATCTGAAGTTATTTTCCTGTCAATTTACCATGACTTTCCTGCCTAAAACAGCCATTATGACGGGTAAAACATGCAAAATTTCAATAAGCATCGTGTATTTGTAAAGTCAAATGGTTGAGGTACTTGAAAAATGCAAAAACTCAAAATCGATATTTTGATGCGAAAATTCGATTTCAGGACCCCCCCCCCTCCCCCCTTAAGAAGCCTGTGTTGATGTAACTAGACCGTGCATTGGTGCAATGTCGATTCCACGGTTAAAGTATCGATGTGCAACCGAGTAACTTTAGGGGTATAGATACAGCAAAAATGCATGACTGTAGTTAAATAAATGTGTCGGTATGTTATATTATAATAAGTTATGTGGCAAAATCCAAAGAAATCGTTAGAACACCAACATTTAATGAATAAAAATGTCTGCCCCCTCTCTTTGTCTTCCTATTTGCTGCAAAATTACATCACAGATAATCCACATTTCTAGTTTATATGAAAGCCACTATAAATACTTGTAGTGCTGTCAGGAAATAGAGTTTTCTTTATCTGTAGTGCTGTCAGGAGATAGAGTTTTATTTATCAAGTCACGAATCTTTCATACATTTGACTGCGAGGAGAAACGTGAAAAACTTGGAAACCTGACGACGGATATTCTCCGATACCCTAAAAAATACCCAATATCGGTAACGCCCAGCACTCCGGTGCATTGACCTTGCCCTTGGCCTGACACCATGTGAAATGTAAATAAGGTCAAGTTGATCTTAACGCCTACTAAATCGATCTGTAGACCCACTACACTGCTAGAATATGAATATGTCATTAAATCTACTGGGAGGAGGANGGGGGGGGGGGGGGGGGAGGAGACGATGTAGATCTAACATACTTTTTTGGCTAGCCTAATGCAGCTTAAAAGATGCGATTTCACAAAGATCGTCAGACCCGCAGGATTCCGCAGATTCGTCGTAAAACGAACAATCCGACTCTCGAACTTCAATGTTCAGGTGACAGTAACGCGCGTTGAAGTGTAAGGAACTGTGATCCTGATTCTCACGCAGTCACGTGACCATCCATACCGTCTAGATCTAGATCTAGTCTAAATGATCTAAACTTTCATCGCCGAGGAAAAAAGTTTAGCAGCCACTCGTCAGCCATTGTTGTTGGCTTGTGTTATTGTGACCTACTTTTAGATTTTGTATTCATACGCAAGCAATCAGCTGTTGATTACAAGGGTAAGATTGAAATTACTAGCATAATATGATAAAAAAAACAACATACCCAAGTAATTCAGCCAATGAGAATACGAGATTGATTCCTTTTGACTTCTAATTAGCTATGAATAGAAGAGAGATCGGCCATAGACCACAATATAGACGACATCAGCCACTATACACATATAACGACAGGGCAACTAATGTACACATTACAAACGACAGACATACGATTGTACACAGTATACACGACAGACCAACCACTGTACACAGTATACACGACAGACCAATCACTGTACACAGTATACACGACAGATCAATCACTGTACACAGTATACACTACAGACCAACCACTGTACACTTTATGAACGACAAACCAACCATCATATATATATACACAGTGTAAACGAGAAACTAATCAATGTACACAGCATAAACGACAGACCAACTTTTGTACATAGTAAAATCCAACAGATCAATCACTGTGCACAGTATATACAAGAGACTAGCCACTCTACACAGTATAAACAACAGACGTCTGTCCTTTACACACTATAAAGGACAGGACAACCACTGTAAACAGTACAAACGACAGACGTCTGTCCTTTACACACTATAAAGGACAGGACAACCATTGTACACAGTACAAACGACAGACGTCTGTCCTTTACACACTATACAGGACAGGACAACCACTGTACACAGTATAAACGACAGACGTCTGTCCTTTGCACACTGTAAAGGACAGGACAACCACTGTACACAGTACAAACGACAGACGTCTGTCCTTTACACACTATAAAGGACAGGACAACCACTGTACACAGTACAAACGACAGACGTCTGTCCTTTACACAGTGTAAAGGACAGGACAACCACTGTACACAGTACAAACGACAGACGTCTGTCCTTTACACACTATAAAGGACAGGACAACCACTGTACACAGTATAAACGACACGCCAAACATTTAACACAGAATAAACGGCAAAGGAACCACTGGCCAAAGTAGGACTTGGGGTTATTAAATTAGGATTACTAGGAAGGATAACAGTATCAATGTCTGTACTGAACTCTTCACAGATTTCTAAACAGAATTGTTCATAAAGGTCTGTGGCATAGGAGCAGAGTACTCTCCAGTGCTGTAGGTATGTGTATAAATACTATAAAGAGACCGAACAATCAAGAACAGGAAGTTTGTTCCTGACCCATGTTTTTAATGCACCATTACAGAATGGCGTCTGTAGGGAAACAATTCTAATGAGTGACTTTGACTAAAGTACTATAACGGAGGGATGCTCGTGTTTTTGGGTTGTTTTTTTTCTTTGGCGATCGTCGGTACCAAACAGTGCTAACAACAACATATGTTCTTTCAGTTGAGATATAAAAATCTGCTCTAAGTCCTAATCTGGACTTTTTATACTTTACCTGGATGACTTGCATAACAAAATCAGCACAGTCATTTAATTAAATGTGTTCGGCGTCTTGCACACATCCTAGACCAACCAGCTAACACCAAAAACTATACCACGACGTAAGTACCAGCTGTCCTTCGGGAAAGTGAAACCATGAGTGATAATTCAATGACAAAATGGCTCACAGCAGAACTGTTGATTTGTTTCATGCAGGTGTAAATCTACAAGTGCTTCGATTATCAGCCAATTTGCGATTGTTTCGTCCTTGCCGTATCGCGAAAGAAATCTTTCTTAGCAAAGGAAATATTAGTCTTTAGGTCTTTAGGTCTTTACGGCGTGAAGAGGAAATTTACAAGGAAAAGACCTTTTCTCCTAAAAAAAAAAATTCGCTTGAAATAAAGCTTATCAAATAATTAAAATAACAACAATTATGACGATTTTTCTTTCTTTCTCGTTTCACAAGTCCCAGTTTTTAAACTAAGAATTAGATATCGTTACTAATAATAATAAATTTGTGCACAGCTATGGTGCGCACACACACACACACACACACACACACACAAACACACACACAAACACACACACATACACAAACACACACACAAACAACTGGCACTAGAATAGAATTACAAGTTGTGGCGGGAAGTGTAGACCAGAGGATGCCATATTGGAGTTGGAGTGCCAGATTGAAATAAGTTTTCTTTTTAAGAAATTCATATTTTATGAACTTATTTTCCCTCGAATTACATCATTCTAGAAGGTGTGTCATACTATTATCCTCCATTAATTTTCTCTAATCACAGACTCTAATCAAGCTGCCGGTGGTGACTTTGTTCGGACTATATAATAATCTAATCAAAATAAACTAGATCTAATTCTTCAAACTTGACAGACCAGATGTGATGAAGTTTGAAACAGAATGTCTAATGAGGATAAACGCCGGAGGGTGGGAAGCGTGATAATAGTGAAATAAGCGAAAATACGAAAATTTTGTAGGCAAATAAAGATAAAAGACAAATTTCGTTCCCCGGAAGTAGAAGCCCTGCTAGGCAAGCCAAGATGGCTGAGACTAATGTGGAAGGTAAAAAATAAAGCACTGACTTGAGAGAGGTGTATGCTCTACTTTTATCTTTGCCTCATTCATTAAGATAATTATATTTATGGTTTACACCAGGTCTGGTTTAGATCGTTTTCAATAGCAAAGGGCATCACTTAGCAAGAATGTAATTTAGGCAAATTCCTGGGATGGGTTTTTCACGACAAATTTCTCATTGGCCTTAGGTGAATGCAGTTTCCTTAATGCCGCCAGCTTACACTTCCAGGTTCGTTCCTTTGCTAACCAACATTGAATAAAACAGTCTATTTTCCCTTCATCAATGTACCTGGCCACAAACAGGCAATGCTCGAATTTACAAAACAAGTTAAAGTCAACAATTGGCCATCATGAATTTCGTCTAGTCACCCTTTCTTCCTCCAGATCGGTTTCAATATTTGCCACAACTCTGGTTTTACACATTGCTACTGTCTCGCTGACAGCTAAAATTAATGGTTCAATTGATTTGCCACCCGCATGAGTCGGATACACGAATGCATGGAAGAGGATTTTTTAAAAATATTTATTTTGGTGGGAGGGGAGAGGGGAGAAGGGGAGGAAGCGGAAGGGCGGATTGTGGGTGCCCGTAGGGCCAATAGCTAGATGAATAATACTCTCATAGTATGAACTAATATCCCAGCTAGTCTCACTGTAAGGCCGTAAACCCCAGGCTTGTTTTGCTTCTTACCCAAGTAGCCAGACCTGAACTCGCTGCTTGAAATTCACTACATCTCATCTTGAACCAAAACACTTTCAGCACATCCTAGAACAGACAGCAGGCACTTGAATCTTCAAAGCTAATATTTAATCTCTCTCTCTCTCTCTCTCTCTCTCTCTCTCTCTCTCTCTCTCTCTCTCTCTCTCTCTCTCTCTCTCTCTTACGCGTGCCCAGCTATTTCAAAGTTCCGGCACAGACTCTCCTTATTATTATTATTATTATTATTATTATTATTATTATTATGACCTGTAAACTAAACCCAGCCAAAGCCAGTTTATGATAGCAAAGTTTTATTATTATCCAAGTTTTCACTCGTAAGTATCGATTTTAAGAGGACACTTGTAAAAATGCCGTATAATTCTCTTTCATCTCTTCAACTCTGTCTTCATCTCAAGAGTGAGGGTGAAAGAGAGTTACCTTACTCTATTCACTCACAAGACAACCTACAACTGTACAGGTTTAGCTAGGCTTGGCACTTTACATGAAGTGTTGGGATGGGGGTGGAGGAAGGGAAGAATAGCCTCTGTGTGTGTGTGTGTGTGTGTGTGTGTGTGTGTGTGTGTGTGTGTGTGTGTGTGATTATGTGAGTGTGTGTGTGTGTGAGTGTGTGAGTGTGTGTGTGTGTGTGTGTGTGTGTGTGTGTGTGTGTGTGTGAATGTGTGTGTGTGTGAGACAGTGTGTGTATGTATGATGTGAGTGAGTGAGTGAGTGAGTGAGGGAGGGAGGGAAGTAGTGATGACGAGAGGAAGGAAGTAAATAAGGAGGACAGCGGGGAGAGAGTGAGTAAGACAAGCGAAGGAAGAACAGATGTCATAAAGGAAGGAGGTACAGAAGACATAAAGTAGGGAGGAGGTACTATAAGATAAATAAATGGGTGATTTTTTGTTTCATCTGTTTTCTCGCTTAACATCAGCAGATTTTCGGTGCTTGAAAAGGATCAAAGACCTAAAAGTTAATTGATTTAGAATATACGGAACTCTTCAATGCAAAAAGAGATCGGCCCGCCGGGCCAGGCCTGTGGAATTCCCAGAAGCTCAGGTTATGTTCAACGACTCATTTAGGGTCGACAGCTGCACTGCGCATGCTCGCCACGCGACACTCTACACCACACTTAAAAGCTCACTTTCATCCCGTGCAAACGCGTTTACTGCACTTCCTTTCATATTTCCACATCAAAAGTCCACTAGCGGAACTCACTCGTACAGGCCACTTGCCATGCGCACTTCCGTTGAGGGTAATGTCCCCCCTTGTAACCATAGTTACGTAGACGCCATTTCAAGATCCACTTAGAACGTTTACGACTAACAACTTGATCGCTGATGAGGAATCCTTGAAAGTGCAGAAGATCGTCAAGCTTTGCTTCATCCTTCACTTGTCACTTACAGCTTGTATTCCCATTGAATATGTTACTTACAGAATCCAGGAAATGTTGGGG
>JAWQUT010001053.1:1731-26108 GCA_033807755.1 Ellobium chinense | reverse complement strand
GGGATCAAAATCACTGAACGTCGTGGAATTATCTGGGTGTAGCAGTTATCCTGGATCTCAACTTGCCACCTAAGTTGCACGGGCCATCTAGGAGACTCAACTTCCACCGAAGTCTCGAATGTATTGTCCTCTTGCGATAGTCTGAACCTGCCTTTCAGCTTAAGTTCGCTACCAAGACATGTCACAACGAGCTCCGTCGAGTCTTGTTGCCACGTCCTCCTTTCACCAATTTTTTCAACGGTAAGATTGATTTGCTGATAACGGTTCATGTCTAAGCATTGCTCAGAAATGAAATTAGCAGGGTCGTGTCAAATGTAACTTTTTATTGTATTCCTCCTTGATCCGTTTGTGGCCTCAAAAAACTGCAGAAGAAATACATAATACAGTCCATTACATAATGCAGAAGGATTTTTTTGTTTCTGCTAAAAGTCTGAAATGGCTTTAATCACGATATATAAATATATATAGCCTCGTCTTTTTTTTTTCTCTTTGTGCATTCTTTCCTTCTTTCTTCGGGAATCCTCTAATCTATGTCCTCCTTCCCCACTCTTCGCCTTGCGGAAGCTGCGGGGCTGCTGATTACGGATCTGGCTTGAGTGAAATCTACTAAGAAGGCTGGGTTGCCAGACCTTTTTTTAATTTGCGAGTCACAGGCAAATCTAACTGAAGGGTCCCCACCGACAACAGTATATAATTAGAGCACAGTGGTGGCACCAGACCTGCAGACTAGTCTTGGCCATCTCGGAACGTTCCTGTGGTTCGAGAAGAAATGTTTATTAAATGGCTCAAAGAGGCTCTTACAATCTGGCTCCTGCAACCTCAAAATGTCATACAGTTGGAATGCAGCAGACAGTAAGCCGCTATTTTTTTGTCCTAAAGGCATTTAAATAATTATGTTTTACTCTAGAGAAACCGATAGAAAGTCTATGAGAATACCTTAAGCTTTCAACAGATAAGTCACAATCACAAGTTTAGAATTCTTACACTACAGACCTGAGCTCCTAGGTAATCGTAACCATCTCTTCAAACAATAATCTACATACTGTTAGTACATGAAAATAACCAATGATGATCTGAAGTCCGCTGGAGCCTGGAGCCAAAAGAGGGCTAAAGAGCCAAACAGTTATTTTGGGGTGAAGGGCGTTAAAAAAGAGCAAAAATTTGGCATCTGGCTCGAGAAGAGCCAAATCTTGCAACCCTGCCAGATCAGATTTGACTTTTACTGCTGTGGACTACTCTGAATGTTTTGATAGTGTATTACATGAATATCTTTGATGCAGTCTTGAAAAAATTGAGGAGAGGTTCATCAGATGGATTGATAATGGATGATGGCTGACAGACTTCTCCTACACAGGGCGTGGCTTAAGGCAAGGATGTCCTTGGTCACCACCGACCTACTAACTGGTTGCAGAATTATTAGCGTTTAAACTTAAACAAAGCAAAATCATTAAAGGAGTTAAATTAATCTCTCATGCTGACCCTGTTAAAATATTATGCTGAAGATGAGCTGGATTTCAGAGAGATACTTGCAAAAAAATAAAATTATTCACAAGCTTCTCGGGTTAAACCTTAACCACAGAAATCACAGCAAATGCCAGTTAGCAACATAACGCCAGATTTGTTAGCTATACAAGAAAATAGCACGGGCACGAAAAGTTAAGATCTTGGGTATAACCTTTTAAAGTGGCGTTTCAGCTGCTGATGTTAAATAGCATGTTAGAAACTACAGGAAGACAAATAAAACTATGGTCAATGAGAAACCTTTCTATCTATGGCAAGGTACTACTAGTTAAACTAGTTAAAACATTTATGATTTCTCAATGCATTTAGTCTATGTAATGCAAAGCATTAGCCTGCCAGAAAATATTTTCACCCATTATTGGATTCACTCGGAGAAAAAGAAATTCTCAAAACAGAAAAGCGTTTGAAAAAGTAAAGCTTGAGGAATGAATATGATTGATGTACACAGTATGCAAGACAGCTTTGTTGTTTTTTTTTAATAGCCTGGGCAGTAAAACTTCTTTCTAGAGGACAGCATGTGGACAAAGCTTGCGGAACAAAGGTTGCTTTTTTTTTTTTTTGAAAAAAAAGTGTGAAAAACTATAAGGGGATTTAATTGAGAAGGGAACATGTATATTAGAGATAAATTGAGTTACTTCCCTTGTTCGAAGAGAGTGAGAGCCCTTGGGGAAGGAAGTGAGAGAGTACGAATGACAGTTAGGGCGAAGCCATGTTGAACACAAGATCAAGTTAAAGGAAAGCAGAAAGAAGATGGTCCCAGAGGGCAGTATTAATGAATCTGACTGAATTAAAGTTGAAAAAAAAATGGATCTACCAGTGGAGTTGTTTGGCTGTGGAGTTGTTCAGGCTCAAGGTTCCACTTCCATGTTGTGTTTGTTTACGTTTTACATCATGGTGCCGAAACCCTGGATCTATACTAGATCTAGACAGTTCACTACTCACTGGCAGGTCCAAATCATGACAATATTAGATCAAGCAAAGAAAAAACGGACCCACGGAAAGGCGCAGCTAACGCGGGCCGAAAAATCTGCGCAAGAAATTATAACTAGTTTTGAGAGTGGTAACGACTCAGATCTGTCAGTGAACCGCATTGAATTTATGATAAATTAATATCAAAGTAAGCTTAATACATACGATCAACGTCAAGAAGAATTCGAACTGTTACTAGATGAAAAAGATCTTTATCTTGAAATTGAAGAAGCAGCAAAATTTAAACATGAAAAAGTCAACACTTCAATTAGATTGAGAAAATTTTCAACCAAAATTGGTCACAGAGAACTGTAACATTATTTTGTGATGCTTGTTGTTTGTTTAGGCTAGTGCCCCCCCCCTTCCTTTGTTATACGGCCCTGGACCGCACGCGGCTCCGGTCCTTCATGATTCGAGAATGTTGCAGTTACGAGTTAGTAGCGGCCGACCTTGTTGTGATCAGTTGTTTTTTTTCCTCTCTTTTAATTACGGCGGCAGTACCGCTAGTGAGACTGTCTAGTGTCAAGGTCAGGTCGACCGTATGGTACGTTGAGTAAACACAGTATTAGCCGTCCCGAAGGTTCGGGTAGGATGCTTCGAGTGAACGCAGTATTAGCCTTCTCGAGGGTTCGAGTGGGGCCGCGATCGGAATGTTTTGATTCTAATTAGTCTAGAAGTTGCTGCTCGTACGCTCTAGACTGGCATATTTGTTTGGGCGCATCATATGATGATGACGTCGATTTATTCTAGAATTTCTACTGAAAATTATAAAAGGCACGAGAGTGAGAGAGTTGAGAGAGTCGGCTGTTATGGTCTGTTCATTGTGAATTATTTGAGGGTTGGCTGGTGTGGTCTGTGCTTTGTGAATTATTTGCTGGATACGCCTTGTTACCAATAAAGAAGTATTCTGTTTCCTGCACGGCGTCTTGGTTTGTGAATTAAAGTAGCAACGTCAGTGGCGTTTCTAAGGAGAAGCTATCGTATTCAGTGCCTCTTCACTACACGCCAATACTGATTGACACTTGCTCGCTACAAGAACCTTCAGATTTATGCTCCGAAGACGTTAACACAAGGTCTAGTTCAAGTAAATATGAAGTTGGTGTCAGTGCCAGATTGCCGAAGTTATAGTTGCCTAAGTTTAGGGGAGATTGTACGCAGTTTTATCCATTTTTTGACAAATTCACTGTCATCATTGATCAGGGCTGTCTTCCTACTATCAATAAATTCACTTACTTACAGTCTCTCTTGGAAGGAGAGGCCTTAAGTTGCATCCAATGACTCTCTTTGACTGCAAGCAACTACGGAAAGGCTAAACGTATTATAGCGGTTCGTTACCATTTGTTCTTTTTCTTCTCTGGATTTAATATGGCGGTTTGTTGCGATTTGTTCCTTTTCCTCTCATTTTGTTATGCTCAGTTTTTTACGCTCCTGATTCCTAGCCTTGTTACTATGTGACGTCGAGACTACGTCAGTTGAGTTGAAGGGTATACCTACATCAAGACACAATAAAAACTTCATGAGTCTCAGGCCAACGTCTTATTGTTTTTTCCATGAGCCTTTACCCTTCAGTATGTTGAAAGAGAGGTTTGGCCGAAAGGACAAAATAATTTATGAGCATGGCAATGCAATGTTAAACATTCATGGAGTGAATTCGTGCATACATGGAGATTTATGGGGATTATACGATAGGATCCAAGTTCATGTCCGTGAACTGGAAAATCTAGAAATCACTGGGAAAATGTTTGGTGTAATACTAGCTCCACTGATTTTAAGCAGACTACCTCCCAACATTAGAATGGAACGGGCAAGAAACAGTGAAGGTAGAGAGGGAGATTTAGATTTTCTCATGGAATTCCTATATTCTGAAAATAAAAGGAGAGAACGATCCTTTGTTTTGATGACAGTGACAGAAGTGAAAAGAAGAAACAAGTAAACAGACCCACTGCATCCACCCTTGTTGGAGCACAAGGACATAAATCATGTGTTTATTGTAACAAAGAGCATTTTTCTGACCAGTGTGGACAACTGAAGGGATTGTCTTACCTACAAAGAAGGGAGGTAGTCAGGGGTTTGCAACGATGTTTTAGATGTTTGAGAAATAATAATTTTGTCAGGTTATGCAAGGCTAAGCTATCGTGCATTCACTGCAAAGGAGCTGATCACCCTGTATACTGCCAAAGACAGCGTGCACCAGAGCCCTGTGAACAGGGGGGCATGTCATCAGATGTTTCTACAGGAGTTCAGGCTCCAAGAGCTGACCCACCTGCAGCTGATACTCAACAGAGTAGTCATACTTACTACTCAACATCGGGAACAAGATCAACGCTGCTGCAGGTCCTGCTGGCGAATATTGAGGGGCAACGCCTGTCTGTGTTGCTTGATACAGGATGTGATCGCAGTTACATCAAGACATCTTCTGCAAAACGTCTTGGTCTTC
This sequence comes from Ellobium chinense, assembly GCA_033807755.1. NCBI lineage: Eukaryota > Metazoa > Mollusca > Gastropoda > Ellobiida > Ellobiidae > Ellobium > Ellobium chinense. The sequence goes on along the minus strand of JAWQUT010001053.1, from coordinate 21,181 downwards.
AGTCTGTGGGACAGAAATATCTGGAACTGGCAACATTTGGTGGATTTGAGGTCTCCAGTCAAGAAAATAAAACTTTTAGAATTCAATCTGTCGTCCTCTTTATAGATCCCCAGTGCCTTGTGAAATTCTGAACTCTTTTCAAGATCTGAATATAACTGAAGACTTGAGTCGGGGATATGAACATTACATAGACATTCTGATAGGGGTGGACCACTACTATGAAATTTTACTTCCAGGAACTCTGCATGCGCAAGGTTTGGTTGCTCAGAAAACCATATGGGGGTGGTTTCTAGCTGGTAGTTATGCTTACCAAGGAGGATCAAGAGATACTGGATCAAACACATTCCTCCATTGTCTGAACTTGGAGCCTACTGAAACTTTAATAAGAAAAGCATGGGAGCTTGATTCTATAGGAATCTGCGATGATAGTGAACCAGGGGGCCTATGAAGTACAGACTATAAATGAATTGAAACAAAGTATACAGTATGAAGGTGGAAGATACAGGGTTGGATTACCATGGAAGTCAGAGAGACACAAAGAAATGTTACTTGATAATCTTCAAGCAGCCACCAAAAGGTTGAACAGCTTATACAGAAAACTGGAAGCCACTGAATTAGAAAGTAAATATCAGCAAGTGTTTGTTGACTGGGAGGCAGCTGGAATTGTGGAGGAGGTCCCTCTGGATAAATATCAAGGGAGAGGTCAGCCGATTTTCTATCTTCCTCACAGACCTGTGGTTAGAGAGGATAGCTTGACAACCAAAGTAAGACCTGTTTTCGATGCTTCGGCTAAAGGAGCCAATGGATTATCTTTCAATGACTGTGTTGAGGTGGAAACCTGACTTGATACCTGACTTGTTTCAGGTCTTACCGAGATTCCGCAGATGGAGCTATGGGTTGACTGCTGATATTACTAAGGCCTTTGTGCAAATAGAACTGATAGAAGAGGATAGGGATGTACATAGATTTCTCTTGAAGAAAGATGATGAAATAAGGATTATGAGATTTACCAGAATTACATTTGGAAACGCTTCTAGTCCATTCTTGTTGAATGCCACCTTGAAACACTATCTTTCTTAATGCATGAGCAAAGAGAGGGCAATACAAGAACTCAGTAAGAATCTGTATGTTGATGATTTCATAACAGGAGCAGACACAGAAGAAGACTTGATTCACATTATGGAAAAGTCAGAAATGGTGCTGAGAGAGGGTGGTTTTACTCTGACTAAATGGATATCAAACAGTAACCAATTGAGAGAAAAGGTTATTACCAACAAACCGTTTAGCGAAGCGGAGGTGGGAGAGACACGGAAAGTTTTGGGGGTAATTTGGAATACCAATGAAGATTGTTTCCAGTTTGAGACTACTTTTGACAGCCATCTTGTGTATACCAAAAGGAACACGCTTGATATCATTGCAAGACCATTTGACCCATTGGGTCTTATGACTCCCTTCACTGTATCTCTCAAAATTCTCGTTCAAGATATTTGGCGTCTGGGCTTTGAATAGGATGCACCTATAAGTGATGAGTTGCAGGATGAGATTGAAGGATGGGTGTCGGGTCTGAAAGAGATAAGAAACTTGAAAGTTCCTCGTAGATTGACAAGCAGCTCTTGGAAAGATGCTGATAAAGTGGTACTTATTGTGTTTTGTGATGCAGGTGAAAAGGCTTATGGCTGTGTGGTCTATTATTTTGAGAACCAGGGATGAGGGGGATATTGTCGTCAGACTGGTGACTTCAAAGGTGAGAGTGGCCCCCCTCAAAAAGGTTACACTTCCCAAATTAGAGTTGCTTGCAGCAGTGCTGGGCGCCAGATTGTTTAAATCTGTGAGAAATTCTCTTGAGCTACCGGAAGACACTCCCTACTCTTGTTGGACTGATTCAAAGATAACAGAAGGATGGATCAAGGGAGATCCCTCACGCTGGAAACAATTTGTGAGAAACAAGGTGGTAGAAATACACCAGTTGACAGACTCTACCAGATGGAAACATGTTCCGGGAAAAGAAAACCCTGCCGATCTGCTGACTAGGGGGGAAAGTGCAGGTGTTTTGACCAGGTCCTCTGTGTGGCTTTGTGGACCTGACTGGCTGTTATCGGAATATCCTGAGCCTTCTCCAGAAATTGGTGAAACTGGAGAGGAAAACACGGCTCTTGAGGAGGAAAAACAGGACTTGGTAACAGTGTGTGCTATGCCCCCGAGAGTAACAGACTGATCGTATTTGAGAGATTTGGCAGTTTTGAAAAGTTATTGAGAGTGACTGCCCTAGTCATCAAGTTTGTCAAAATACTCAAAATAAAGGGTAAATCAGAGAAAACTGTGTCTAGTGATGAAGAGATAAGACAAGCCAAAGTCCTGATTTTGAAAGAAGTACAGAACAGGTATTACAGCACTGAAATTGCAGACATCAAAAGAAATGGCACAATGAGTAGGCAGTCCCCTCTGCTCACTCTGGCCCCTTTCCTGGATGATGAAGGATTCCTCAAAGTTAAAGGTAGATTGAGTCAGTCACCTGACATGTGATATGATGAAAAGCACCCCATTATACTACCAAAATATCATGTTTCCTTTCTTCTTGTTAGATCTCATCATGAGTTTATGAAACATGCAGGTGTTGGAACACATCAGTTCACTGAGAGGGAAGTATTGGATTATTTCAGTTAGAACTCTGGCTAAAAGGGTGATTGGTGGATGTATTAGATGCAAACGTCGTGATGTTAGACTATTATATCAACAGTCCTCTTGCCTGAAGACAGAGTAAAGCAGACAAGTGCTTTTGATGTGACTGGTGTGGATTATTGTGGGCCGGTTTTCTGTGGCGATAACTTGTTGTTCACATGTGCGGTTACACGAGCTGTGCATCTGGAAATGACTGATTCTTTGTCGGCTGAGGACTTTGTCTTGGCATTCAGAAAATTTGTATCCAGGAGAGCACTACCCAGTATAATTTATTCTGACAGTGCTGGGACTTTTAAGGCAGCAAGTGCATTGCTATTAAAACATTTCAGCAAGGAGACTTTGGTTTGGAAAATATCTCCCACTGAGTCTCAACTGGGGAGGATTTTGGGAACATATGGTGAGGTCTGTAAAATCCTCACTCAGAATGTCCATTGGTAAACAGTCTCTCAACAGACGGGAACTTGAAACAGTTTTGTTTGAGATTGAAGCATGCATTAATTCTAGACCCCTCAAATGGGTATCGGATGAAGAGGGCGTTTTCACACCTTCTCATTTTCTTATCGGACGTAGATCCCCACTGATTTCCGCTGAGTTGAAAAATTTAGAGAATATGTCTGATTTATCAGAAAGGAAGAAATCTGAGGAGTCTTTGTTGAAGCAATTCTGGCAAGTGTGGCGAGATGACTATTTGAGAAACCTTCCCCTCTTACCGAGTAAAAAAGCGACTAGGAGTTTGAAGGTGGGGTGTGTTGTTCTGGTTAAGTAGACAGGCAAACCCAGGTTGTTTTTGGCCCCTAGGCAAAGTAGTGAAACTGTACCCAGATCTTGATGGATTAGTAAGAGCTGTGCGCATCAAGACTTCGAGTGGGGAATCCAGTAGGTCAACTCAACATCTTTGTTTGCTTGAAACCACAAAGTTGGAAGAAACTATTAATAACTCAGTGAAAGATTCATACTAATCAGATGAGCAGGATGAATCTGTGCCAATTCTGTTCTCATCTAGAGGAAGGAAAATGAAGCCCAGGCAAATATTGGATCTGTAATTGTGACAAGTGTGATTAAACTGTTTGAAGTATTTGACACATTGATTATACTTACTAGCAGCCATGTAGTATTCGAGGAACTTTGTGAAAAACATTGAAGAGAATAACATGTGGACTTTGAGAATGGAATTTTGATCTTGAGTACAGTATATGATAATTGTTATAGCTCTGAAGTGGCTATTGTTTTTAAAGTAGTCTGCAAAGTCACCAAAACTTATTTGATGATGGTCAGCTACTTTGTGTGTTTTAAGGATAAATTTGAGCATTTTATCGCTTTCTTTATTGAGTTCAGTAGAACCATAGAGTATCCCTCCATTACATTAGAGTTAATGGTTAATTATTGTACGCATCAGGCTACAAGATGCCCTTCTTTACTTATCATTTTTACATCCGTTTCATTCTTGAAGGTAGTCAATTGGTTTCTCTAACCATATTGTTTTGTGAGCTCATTAACTCGAGAACAGCTTGTTTGAGAGTTGGTCATATGGATAAAGATTTGAAGTATTCTCAGTTAATATAGAACTATGCATTTATAGAGCTCACGGTTGTATTTGTGATAGAGAATACTTTACTTTGGTGTGTAGTTGAGTTGACACCCAGTTATCATCCAGAAGAGTAAGAGTTGGATCATTGTTATCGAATTTGTTGCATTTTGATTCTTACTTTGTAATTATCTGGTGAAGATTCACCTTAACGCCTCAAGACGATATTCAACCTTAATGGTAGATCTGAAGTAGTTAGTTTACACATGATTTGATTAATTTAAGTATATGGAACTGATTAACATGGTTTGTCGTTTTAGTTTGATTTCATTAATTTCCATTTCGGCGGGGGAGTACAGTATGTGAAAAACCATAAGGGGAATTAATTGAGAAGGGACATGTATAACAGAGATAAATTGAGTTACATCCCTTGTTCGAAGAGCGTGAGAGCCCTTTGTTCAGGTTCAAGGTTCCACTTCCATGTTGTTTTTGTTTACGTTTTACATCAAAAAGTGGTCAAAACTTGGCTTATACACCACACTTAAATAGAACAAAAAAATGAAATTAATGAAGACATAAAGTACAAAAAGAAAATGCTATATTTTCAAAGCTGGGTAGCGGCGGGCATCACTATGTACACCAGTTAAACGAAGAGGGTTATTAGTTACTTGGGAAAACATAGTCCAGCGAATAGGACAATCACTACAACTAATATTCGAATATAATGCTCTAATACATGCTGATGTCAAATTTAGAGAAAAGCATGCACTTGATAAACATCTAAATGTCTAGATATAATATTACTTTAAATGTAGAGATATATTCAAAGATTGCATAACACCTGAAAACCATTAGAAAATCTATTGTTAAAGATGCTCAGCCAGAACTACATATTAAACCGTTTTGGAAAAGAAATGTTGATATTGACATACATAAGGAACATTAGAATCTAGCTACGAAAGTAACCAAAAAGACCAGAAAAGAAAGCCTGCAATGGAAAATTTTACATTTAACAACTCTATCCTTCTTCAGAAAATGTCCTTTAAAGAAACCAAGATGTGCCCGCACTGTAATAAAATTTATCTGGAGCATATTTTTTTTTTTTTTTTGCAACATGTAACTTGGTCAAACTTTTATGGCATGATATTGAAACGTTCATAAAATCATGGACAGAGAAAAAGATACAGTTAGAGGAAAGATCAATTCTTTTTAGTATCACGGAATCATGTGGAATTGCAGAACATGCACATGTTGAAACGAATAAACCATTTCATATTGATTGGCAAAATGTGCATAAGCATTTTCAAACATGGTAAAACCCGAAACCTATTGAAAACCCACTATAGTCAATGTGATTAAGAAAATTGCTGTAATCTTGAAATAAACACGGGAATAAACTGAGGGAGTGAGAGTATGAGTGAATGTGTAATAACACACAAAAAAAGGGGGGAGGGGGCTATGATGGAAAGAAAATGAAACATACATGCCATAGTGTCTTCAAGAGATATAGTATTTTCTGTTTATATATCTTTCTCTTAAGATCAGTTTAGCTACTCATTCATTCATTCATGCATTCGCCTATCCTTTATTTGGATACTTAGTTGTTATTTCTAATGGTGGTCCATAGCGCACTATATGTCACAAACCAGCAGTGTGGGATTACCGCCCCACTGACAGATCGCACAATGTTCCTTGTTCGTGTGATATTAATAATCCTAAGTGATTTTATGATAAGTATGATGATGGCGTTGAATATTTTCCATTACATAATTATTTATAGAACACTCAAAGAACGTTACCCTAGACTATCTCCTCTAATAACAAAATGATGTCTGAAAATTTATGTTTGAAGTCCAAGAACATCTAGATGCGATTCAAAAGTAGTAAAATCAGTCATAAACCTTATCCAGAAATTGACAATCAAACGACATTGAAAAGTCAAAGTTCAGTGACAGAATAAGAATAGGTCATAGTTATTCCGAGAGTGACACCGCCATCATTAAATTTAAATTTAAAAACCTGAATCGTTACTGATACAACTGTACATTTGGATGTTCCACGGCTATGACTTGTAGTTAGCCGGCCGGAAAATGAGATTTTTCTTTGTTCCGAAATAAAATTTCCAAAGGCAGTGGTCGAAGTTAAACAATTCGACTTGTAGACATTCTAAATCTTTTGTGCGGCTAGTCTGCATGTGGCGTTCAACAGTTTGACTGGCTGACATTTTAAAGCTCTCTCATAATATATTGTGCGAGAATACGGATGAAGCTAATGATTTGACTGGTTGAAATTCATTAGTTGTGTGTGGCTTCTTACAGTTAATAATATAACAATGCAACTTCAGATCAGCAGATAAGCAAAACCACCCGACTTTACTGGAATATATTATCTAATCGTAATTTTTGTCTTCATCAGGACTACCCTAGTTTAGATGTAATTTATGTAATGGTTTTCTTTCATCCCCATGATAAATTACAGGGTGTAGTGAAAATCCCTACCTAGTCAGTTATTCCTGCTTGCCGGCAAAAGCCTCTGAACGCCATCTATGCTGTAGGTTGGCTAATGGAGAGACTTTGTATACAAACACTTTTAATTTATGTTTTATACGCCATTTTAGTAACCTAAGGGGTGGGCGCAGTGGATTAGCAAGCAGATGTAACCGGGTGGAAAGACATATAGTATAGTATTCGATCTCTCTCAATAAGGGGGAGGAAGGTGAGCTTAGTCTGATAATTTTTCAGATGTTACTTATTATTTTAAGAAAGTGTATCACCAGGGATTTTACCAAATTTCTGTGAATGATCAATATTGAGAAGAAAGGCTGAAAAAACCTACACTCGAAAATTTCTGTTCCTGCCGGGGATCGAACCAGGGTTTCTCAACTTGCAAGTCTGAACGTGTTACCACTACACTACAGGGACGCTAACTTCACAGCAATTTAATTCTTAAATACCTACTGCCTGAATCAGTCCCTAACTTCCACGTGCGAACTTAGTGTAGTGTTCACCCGTGACCCTAACTCACTTCCCGACTGCTCACACTCCCTCCTGCTTATCCATGTCTCTCGATGAGTATGAGGTCATTCTTATATGATATCTCTACTCCATCGGCATACTGTCCACAATGAACCTGAGGCCATTCTTATATGGTTATCTCAGTTATTAGAATATTACCTCCCACTTTGTCTTATGTCTAAGAGCTAAACGTGACTCAGGGGGTCTTGTGTGTTTTTTCAAGCATTCAATTAGTAAGTGTATATTGAGCATGGATTGGGATTTTGAGGATGGCTTATGTTTTAAATTAGACCGTACATTTTTTGGCTTGGAGGAAGATGTTTATATAATTGTTATTTATTTACGACCACAACAGTCAAGTAGAACGGATGCAGAAACTGTTCCAGGATTGTTCGATATTTTATCAGATAAAATTATTGAAATAAAGCAAAAAGGAAAAATACTTACTCTAGGAGACATGAATGCGAGATGTGGGAACATGTGCGAGATTTTGAATAGGAATGATGCTGTGAATATGAATGACAGAGTTAAGGATGTACTTGGATTTCATGATATGATTGATTGTGTAACTGTATCTGAGCAAATGCTACAGGAGCATGACATGACAATTGTAAGGAGTACCGAAGACCCAAAAGTGAATGAGTATGGGCACAGATTGATTGATCTCTGTAAAATGTGTGGATGGGAGGGCAGGTTTGGATAAGGGGAAAGGCCATTGCACGTTTCTGAACCACAGAGGGAAAAGTCTGATAGATTATGCCATATGTGACTGTCCTGAATTAGTATATGATTTTTATGTTACTAATTTTGACATATATTCAGATCGTGCTCCTATTGTATTGAAGCTGAAATTTTGTCAACAGCTAGCATTAAACTCTCAGAGGAATACCGTTAGAAAACAGACTGTGATGAAATGTAAATGGAAAGAATGTAAGAAAGATATGTAGACTATATACATAATATACAATCTGATGGTACCAATTCAAAACTAGAGGAAATACTGATTAGTTTAGAGAGTGAGATCGTGAATATAGAAACATTAAACAAAGCAGTTGCTGATTTTACTGACGTCATTTTGAATGCCGGCTCTGACCATGTTACAACTACAGTAATAAGTAACAAAGGAAGTCATTCATGTATAAGAAATACACAGATGTGGTATGATGATGAATGTAGACAAGTACACAATCTTTTTAAATTAGCTGAGTCAAGATATTTTTATAGCAAATTGGATATAGACAGAGTGGAGATGTGCGAGCTGAGAAATAAATATAGAAAGCTGTGCAGACTTAAGAAAAAGCAATATAACATTGAACGTGCTGGAAAGATCGCGCAATTAAGTAAATGTAATCCTAAAGAATTTTGGAAGGAAATAAAACCTAAGAGATCATCGTATACGAGTGTAAGTGAAAGTGACTTCCATGAGTACTTCAAGGAGTTAGCCCAAAGGGACGTACAACTTGGAGAGGATGCAACTGAGGAAATGGAGACTTGGGCTATAGATGATCAGTCGGTCAATGTAGGAGAACTAGATGCAGAAATAAGGCAAGAAGAACTCGAAAATGGAATTGCAGCTTTGAAGAATGGGAAATCACCAGGAATAGATAATATAGTAAATGAATTTATAAAGAATGGGNGGGGGGGGGGCTAAAGTTAAAAAGATGTTATTACGATTGTTTTAATACAGTGCTGAATACTGGTATTTATCCTGATTCCTGGGCAGAGGGTATAATCGTTCCAGTCTTTAAGAAGGGTGATAAAAATAGAGCTGAGAATTATAGAGGTATAACATTGGTAAGTTGTATAAGTAAACTTTTCACCAGCATTATCAACAGTAGATTAAATCGATGGGCAGAATCTAACAGTAACAAAGTACTTAGTGAAGCGCAATCTGGGTTTAGACAAGGGAAGGGAACCAGTGAATGTATGTTTATATTATTACATAGTTTGGTAGAATTGTTGTTCGCACAGAGGAAAATGTTATATTGTGCCCTCTTTGACTATGAACGAGCCTATGATTTATTAAATAGGCAAGCTATTTGGTATAAACTTAATAAACAAAGAGTATCTAGTAAATTAATCCAGCTGTTAAAAAGTATGTATGAAGTAGTAAAACTCCGCGTAAAACTCCACGTAAGAAGTAATGCACAACGTTGTCAGGAGCAACCCATGCCAAAGGAAAGTAACCGGATCTCTAACTCGCACAACGCATCTTTTGAAGATAATTGTGAGAGCTCTCCTACATTTACATCATCCTTGGGTCTTTTACAGGGAGAATCGGTCTCGCCTTTCCTCTTTGCGATGTATGTAAATAATATTCACAACTCTATGGATAAAAATGATGAAATAGGCATCGATGTTAGTGAGCTCATCATAAAATTATTGATGTTCGCCGATGATATGGTTGTGTTCTCAAGTACTAGGGTTGGGTTACAGGAAGGAATAAATGATATATGGCGAAATACTGTAAGAAGTGGGGTTTGTTTGTGAATACGAAGAAAACCAAATGTTTAGTATTCCGCAAGGGAGGGAGACTTAACCGCCAAGACAAATGGTATTATGATGGACACGAAATCATTCAAATATCTTGGTCTAACCTTTAATAATTCCGGTTCGTTTCCCCAGTCTATTGCAGAATTAAGAAACCAGAGTCTTACGAACATGTTCGTGTTAAAGTCATATCTGAGTAGGAATCCTGAATTGTCACCAAACTTGAAGCTATAACTTTATAATAGTATTGTTAGACCCATTCTGGATTATGGGGCAGAAATATGGGGCTACTGTGCAGCTGATCCTCTAGAAAAAAATGCGCCTCAGTTTCTTAAAATGGGTTCTTGATGTCCGTCCTACCACCCCAAATGTGTTTGTCTACGCTGAGTTAGGTGTATTTCCACTTCTGGTGGGTAGAAAGGTTAAAATAATAAAATTTTGGTGTAAAGTGGTACAAAGTAGTAACAATACTTACATCAGGAAAGTGTACGATAAATTATTGTCTCTCCAAGTGGAGAGTGAAAATGTCACCTGGGTAAGTCTGATTAAATATCTTTTGGAAAGTAATGCATTTGGATTGGTCTGGTAAATGCAAAAAATTGAGAATGAGAAGATGTTTGTAAGGCAGTTTAAACAACGAATTCAGGATTGCTATATGCAGACATGGAATTCTGACATGAATGATATCAGTAGTAATAGAGTACACAGGAGTCTAAAAACTCAGTTTGGGTATGAATATTATTTGTCAGCTATTGAGTCACAGGATCTTCGAAAAGCACTTACTAAAATACGCTTAGGTTCTCATAATTTTATGGTCGAGAGAGGTAGATGGGGAATTCCCAAGTTAGAATTGAAAGACCGAAAATGTGTAAACTGTGGTGTTGTCGAAGATGAATATCACTGTTGTTGTTGTTTTTTTTAATGTCCAAGGTTTAAAGAAATTAGAGGCAACTATTTACCAAGGTGGGCCGTCAGAAAGCCAAGTATGTTTGGATTTGTAAGACGTTTATCTTCTACTGAAAATAATGACTTGCAGAACATCGCCAAAGCATGTCATTGTATACTAAAATAGTATGAAGTTTACAAGTAGGCTAGTGTATTATTATTAATATGCTAGTGTATTATTGCATACATATGTCATACGTTCATGTGTAAATAATTGTGGGAATAATAGCAATTGAATGCATTGATATTCTTGATGTGTTGTTGTCTTGCTATGTATTGTTTTGCGCAATGTCGGAATTTAATTCTCTTCTGGCACTCTTGCTGCTGTGCTGAAATGGAAGGCAGTGGAGTGTAATTAAGAAGGGTGGGGGCGNGGGGGGGGGGGCGAGTGTGAACATGCGATGGACAATGAGACTGGTTAAGTAGGATCTTTTGCAAATGCATTTCGGACGGTTGGGGTTAGAGAGGGAGCGTGAGTGAGTGTGGGAGGGAGAGAGAGAGAGAGAGAGAGAGAGTGAGAAAGCTAGAGAAAGAGGGACAGAAAGATTGTGTGAATGTGTCTGTGTGTGAGTGTATGTGTGTATATATGTATATAGATGTGTATACTGTGTATATATATGTGTGTGTGTGTGTGTGTATATATACCATATATAAAGAGCGAGAGAGAAAGAGAGAGGGAGAGAGAGAGAGAGAGATGCCATAAAGTAAATGTGTCAGTTATGCATTTTTTATTTTCCTTTTTCCTTTTTTATTCATTTTGAATTGTTGAATTTATTGTTATGTGGTTGGCTTTTGCCTAAAAAAACAATCTTGAATCTTGAATCTTGTCTCTGCCTATGGGTTACAGAACCCACTACTCTCGTTACTGCATCTCCAATAATCCGGACGCTTAAGACACGTTTGCGTGCAAATCGTGCACTTTGTGATACCAAATTGACCTTCACATGGTAAAATCTACATCATTTCCTGATTCTAAAATGAGGTGGGCCGTCATAATATGACCACTGGAACCACCTAAAAATGGGTCTTGAAGATGCCAAAAAACGAGGACGTTTCCTATGTTTACCCTACTTACCGTTAGATGAGAAACAAATACTTTCCCGTGTAAAAGATCTATTGAAATCATCTGGAAACAATGACCAAGTATTTGTTTTCACATTTGGTAGTGTTCTCCATTTTAAAACAAATTTTAATTTTTGGAACACGCATTAGGCCGGAATTTTTTTTAGACTGGCGTGTTGATGAAATTTCAGTTCAGCGATTTAAAACATAACTGATCGCTAAATGTCTATTTCAGAATACTCCAAAACGTTTTGTCTAAGTTTACAAAACGGTATTTCATGACTTTAGATCAACATTAACTGCTTCCAATTGTAATCAAAAAAATATCCACCTTAAAAGATACCACGGGCGTTTCCATCTTAACGACACCGTTTGGAATGAATGAGTCACTATGTTGTCATCTCTTCTAAGCCAAAGCGAATGTTCTGCGTTGTTCAGTGACAGTAAATTGTCAATATTAAATTAGAAATCACACAATGTTGATGTGGTATTTTCATCTTGTTACTGCTTTTAATTTTCTTTGTTATTCTGCATTCTTAGAGTTAGAGATATGTTTCTCTACACCTCGGTTTAAAAAGACGCGCTCATTTAAACAGGGAATTCAGGTCACACCATTGGCCCGCTAGTCATTGTTTCGGAGGCTGGTATAGGCCAAGGAAGGTATTGGGAGGGGGAGGCATGGCGTTGTAATTTTTTTTTTATCTACTTTCGTGCTGACTAGTACTGACTACACGGTGTAATGTTGCAGGGCGGGCGAGAGCAATTCTGTTCTCGATAACGAATACGAGCTACGGTAACAACCCAAAACAGTGATATAAAAGCTGCGCGTTCAGTTTAAAATTTCATTTATTGGATTCGTTAAAATACTTCCATGTTTTTGCATCAAGTTTATTACGATATCATTGAAAACGCAATGCGCAATTTATAACTTGAAGGTTCTTAGTATCCTATTCCCTTGGATTCAAAATTATTCGGTATTGAATAGATTCTGAGAGTGCTTTGTCAGCTTAGCACTGCACTAGCGCTCGTAGTCTTGACGGTGTCGCATTAAGTTTTGCTCTTCAACATTAGCAAGTTAGGAATAAAAAAGTTTTGTATTCTTATTCGTATAATAAATATCATGTCTCCCTATTGTTTGAACACAGCCGTTGATGACTTAACTGCCAAATCACAAATTCATGCACTTTCCATAATAACAGTCTAGATCTAATGATTAGATATAGAAATGAGTCCTTTCATTAAAGAGCGATGCACATTTACCGTTCGAAAAAATTGACTGTAATTCAGTCCCTCGCCAAACAATCAAAAGACACAAATAAAACGTAACAACACGTTCTTTGTGAATTTTTTACTGCATTCTGTGACTTCTTCACTTCTTCTTCTTATCAATGCTACTGATGTCAGCATGTGAATTTTTCTTCACTAAACAGGTATACTGGGGACAAAAAAAAAGAATAGCTGGCTGAAAGAAAACAAGACGTCAAAAGAAAAAAAAAAAAAAGCAAGACGCAAACTGGGTGGAAGTAATTGCAATCTGTTATTCACAAATCAGAAATATTCACGTGTCCTCAGAATATGGCCTAACACAAAAGAAAAAGAATACATCTTAAGAAAGCTGGTTGTAGACATCTCATAGTATAGAGTAGCAGATTTTCTTTCATTTCCCAAATATGTAAAATGTCTTCTAAGGTCTCACCGCAAGAAAAATCTGTTATCAGAGAACAATGTTCCATATTACACAATCATGTCCAAAAAATATGTTCATCATCGAAGCTCAACAAAGACGAAAGACAAAAGGAAGGAAGGTTTTCAGAATATAAAGAAGCAGGATCAGAGCACCGAGTCAGAGCCAACAAAAAGAAGGACAGCCGCCAACGACATAGTCGGTCCATTGGAAAAACAAGAACCAGACGTACTTAAGACTCATACGTAAGAAGCCTCACGCTCTACCTATCAGCCTACAGCTTTTTAAAACAATTTTTATGGTTTGTGGAAATACAAGCGTAGAGGGGAAGAAGGGGTGGAGAGTACTTGGGTAGAAGCAATTGCACTACTATAACACATAGTTCTGCATATTGCCACATCTTACAATGAATTAAGAAGTATAGCAATGTTTTTAGCAGATGATGTGATTGCTACCGCTGCCAGGCACCACAAGACTTGTTACACTTGTAAAGCTGCAGAAGATAATAAGAGAAGACTTTTAACACTGTTGTGAGACATACTGAGTATACACTTATTCACAACCCTGTCAGAATCACCCATTTTCAAATCGCATTCCAGGTCTGTCGGCACACAGAAAAAAAAAAACTGTCGTTACAATGTCCAAAATGTATGGAAATTATCCACAAAAGAGGGTAAAGAGTGCAACCCCTGCGAAAATCGTTCTCAAAACTGCACAGCTCTTGTGACAAGAGGTAAACTTAATGCCGTATAGCCGTAACCAGTCTGAGGAAGAAAACATGGATTTATACACAGAGTCTTTGGTCAGCTAATCATTCCCCTCTTCTGTCCATACCCATAAACTTTATTTGTTCATGATGGCTTCCACAGACCAGTGTCTGCACCAGTCTCAGGTTTTGGACGAGCATGTCTTGTTCCAACTTTCACAGATCTGCTTGTATTCTTTAGAGACAACTAAACATTAGAATGATATGGGTGCCAGCATGTACCTGCGAAGCGACCTTGGAGGGGGAAAAAATGCCTCTCCCTATGTACTTTGGATTAATGGTATTTTTAGAGACCTCACTTAAAGAAGAGAACGTCATTTGGACCTTCTGCATGAACAGATTTGGGATATCAAATGACATTTACAAAATCTCTTTTACCTTCTTTCAAGAGATGAGTGGTGTGCCCTCATGAAGTGCACACAATATTATGTGTCTTTACACAATGGTGTCGTTGATAATAAAGACCATAATCCTGAGTCGCCGAAAAGATTTCTGTCATTCAGCAGATGAAATTTTGGACGACTGTGCAACTTTGGAGAAGCAGACCGACATTCAAAACTCAATTCAATTCAATTCAATTCAATTCTGTTTATTAGCTCTTGCAGAGTTCTGCACTAGAGCAATGCAAACAAACTCAGACACGACTTCTGATTCTTACAGGTTTGCTTTTTTCTCTCATTACAATCCGTGAATAATTACAGAAGAAATGGAAGTAAACCAGTCTCGAATAAGCAATAGGGCGTTAGACCATGGGTGATCACTGCTCACAACTAGATCTTACCACTATGGCTAGTTTCATGTCGGTCTGCCTCATGAGTTTGCTCAAACATTTAGAATATTCTAAGTGCAAGCATTTTGCTGCAGTGTTATACGCATTGGAAACTTAGAGCCACTGGGGCAGAATCCCGTCATATCACTGACCAGCCTGTTTTCGCAATAACAGATATGCTTATAAAGATGGCAGAATGATTGGCGTCTAGCTTAGCCCGTTTTTGAACTGAGCGGTTTTATATTTGCTGAACTAACGAGTCAGTAGAATATGCGTAAGTTGAAAATCACAATATACGCTTTTGTGACGCACCTGGTCGACGCAGATATAAAGTGTTGCATGGCAATGGAAAGGGCTTGTTTTACCTTGTTTGAATAACAGTACCATTATGTTAAGCGGTATTCATTTTGCTGAGTTAGAGAGGCGGTTGTACAGTAGGGTAACTGAAAATTTCAGTCCGTAATAGTGCCTCGTCTAGCCATCAGAGATATCAAGTGTTACATTTCACTGGAAAGGTCTTGTTGGGCTCTGTTTAAAAATATGTATCATTACATTAAGCACTATTGATTTTACAGAACGCCAAGGATTTGAAAACTCGTATTTTACTTAAACAAAGAAGGATCATTACGGATGCCACAGGAGGGTTCTGCCAAGGTGGGCCCACCTCATTTTCGTTATCACTTGGCATAAGGAACCTGTCGTAAAAGCAGTATATTGGTATCAAAAAGTGCACGATCGATGTAACATCCTCCCCCACTACAAGGCCCTAATGAGACATCCTGCCGACGTCGCCAAGTGTAACCGGGTGGAAAGGCATATAGTTATAGTATAGTATTCGTTCTCTCTCAATAAGGGGGAGGAAGGTGAGCTTAGTCTGATAATTTTTCAGATGTTACATATTATTTTAAGGAAGTGTGTCACCAGGGATTTTACCAAATTACTGTGAATGATCAATATTGAGAAGAAAGGCTGAAAAAACCTACACTAGAAAATTTCTGTCTCTGCCGGAGATCGAACCAGGGTCTCTCAGCTTGCAAGTCTGAACGTGTTACCACTACACTACAGGGACGCTAACTTCACAGCAATTTAATTCTTAAATACCTACTGCCTGAATCGGTCCCTAACTTCCACTTGCGAACCTAGTGTTCACCCGTGACCCTAACTCACTTCCCGACTGCTCACACAGAGGTAGGTAAATATTCACCAATAACGCTATAGAGTTGCTGAATCAGTGGTGCGATCTGCAATTGTTCAGTACATTACACAGTAACAGTAGTAACAATAACATAGATGTAGCACCAAATACATACATGAACTTTTTCTGCCTCGAGATTAATTTCGTTCATGTCTTACCTTCAGCTCCAACTCCAAGATATACTAACATCCTAGTTCCTGCACTAGGAACAACTTAACAATCGTGCAGACGCCCAGCCCGCAATTCTCTTTGTTTGGCTGATTCCAGGTCTGACTTGCATAGGAGTGAAGTTATCCTTTTTTTTGGTCATTGCAGACTCAGACTTACACAGCCTAGCTGCGCAGATCTTATATAAACCTCGAACCTGACCCGGGATCGCCAAGATTCAATTCACAGAAACTCAAACGATTTCGGGAAATAATGTATAGTACAAGGTTCGCTGCAAAGATTCAGCTTAGGAATTACTGCAGACACAGCTTCTACATCGATATCACTGTCAGACTTCCAAATTTGCGAGGCCAGTGACTTGCAGAAAGATAGGCGATCAGTAGTCCGATCAGCCGCGAGGAAAACGATTGCACATGCGCAGTACCAGAGCTGAATAGAGGTAGGGATAAGCTTGGTACGCCTACATCCGCTCCAGCCAAAGACTAGATCGTTTTCTAACGTATGCTAAAGTTTGTAATGAAAATAGCCTTGTGTAACGTGTCGTATGCGATTGATGTATGCGGGACACCGCACTTGTTTGGTTCTCCACTATCTATGATGACGCGCCGGGTTATTCAGAACCAGAGCAGTTCAAGGCAGTTGAAAGCTTGTGCATTAACGGTAGGAGATCTCATCGTTATTGCGCAAGCTAGTAAGTGTCAGAGCAGTTTTAGTTTTTAGTTTAGTTCGTTGTAGGCATATACATTTTAATAATGCCACCGAATTATCCATTTACACGTCATGTCGTACTGTTATACGCCGCACACCCACTTTCCCATTACTACATATCGTGTTTTAACATATAAAAAGGGCCTATTTCCGGCGACATAATCGTGTGTACTATTTTTTGTTATGTCACACCTTACATAAATTTGACTTTGACCCGCTTAGGAATATTTTGATTGAAAACCTTAAACACTTCTAGGCCGTATGATTGTGTGACGTCGTTTGTTTTGTAACTACAGTATTTTAACTGCTGTGGGGTCGGGGCGTAGCGTGGGGGGTCGAAACCAGGTAGGCAAATCAGCACATTGGCTACGCAAATTATTGCACTGTTGCCTCTTGGTCACCCTACATTCTCATTAGGTAAAAGTGCGGTAAAGAAATGAACGAGGCATTATATGATACATATTTGCTTGACCATCTATACCAAGAGTGCAATATAACATCAGTAAAGTATCGTGACAACAGTCACAACAAAAACAATCTTAACTAACTCAACAATAACAGCACTGTAATAACTGTACTCACCTAACGTTTACTACTTGTAAATAAAGTTGAAACGTCTTTCACATAGGTAAAATTATTATGGCGGCGTCGCTGAAGGAAAAGTTTTAATGATCAGCTTAGGGACATCATATTTCATGTTCGTGCCTGGTTCATAGTTGAACGTGTCTAGTCTATTTTATTTTTCTTCATGAGAATCTAAAAGAGAGCTTGCGGGTAACATTGGCTGCTTTCAAAACAACAGCCACATCTGTTAGGAGGTTCACTTAAGTCATCTTGCCAAAACACACGGTCTCAAATTATCAAAGGTCTAGACCTAGACTAAGATATTTATCGTCTAGACCTATGTTAGAAGCACCGAGCAGGGTTGTCAGATTTTTTTTTCGGAGTCGAAACCAAATCGCATACCAAAAGAGAGCCAAATCATGTCCGGAATGGGGCTGCTGGAGTCAGGATTTGACTAACGAGAAATTTTCTACAAACTGTTTGTTTACTGGATATATCTAGGTGGATATTATAGTTATCATTATTCATTCTACATATACCAGAGTGACATCATAAGAAATGAGTGTTAAATGGAAACAGGGGTCGTTTTGTTGTTTTGTTGTTTTTTTTCAAATCTTTGTTCATCGGGAAATTATGACAAAGGCCTGATTATATGAAATACCATTTTGAGAGAGGTAGATCTATTTTTTTATAAAGAAAATTAGTAAATTTTAACCTGTTGGACCCAGAAAGAGCCAAAGAGCGATCAGTTATTTGAGAACCAAGAGCTTTTTAAACTGACAAATATATGATATCTAGCTCCAAAAGAGCTAGGTCTGGCAACCGTGGCACCGAAATGATGCAAGCCTTGACTAAGACGCACGACCTCATTCCACACAGAATGGGAAAAGAGAAAGTCAGTCGTCTGACCTCGTTTGTCCTCAGTAGGCATTTTCATTTTTGCCTATAAGCATGGCAATTTTAATACTACGCGGGGATACCTTTAGGCTCAATCTGGGTTAGAGTGGTGATTTTTTGCGTATGATACAGTACTAGAGGAGCTGCTCGCGAGTTAACCTATGTAGTCAAATTTCCAAAGTGACTACTTGGCTAGCCAAGCTGAGCTGCGTTTGGGGCTCAGTCAGGGTGTAGTTGCCGTTCTTTTGATATAGCACTAGCACGGTAGAAGTGGTGCGGCACTAGGGATTGCCTTTTATAGTCAAAAATGTGAGATGACTTGCACAGCGCTTTTTATACTTTTGTTCAGTCTACTAAGCTTCGAATTCACAAAGGGTAATGAGAGCTGGCATTTCTTATTTCAATTATTTTCTGCTATCTGTTTTTTCCCTCTTTAACATCTTATGAGACCTTCCTTTTTCAAGTGGTAGTCAATGACTACCATTAAGCTACGGCCCTGTGTGGGGTATACCTCTCTTTAGGCTTTTTTGTGTATTTATTTCAGTCTGTCTTCCTTATTGCCTCTCATCGCTCTTCACGTTTCAGTTTCAGTTTAATTAAGTATTTGAATTTAAAAATAAACTGTTACAGTGTGTCTGTGGTCTAAAGTTTAATTGATGATTGTCAGCTGTTGGGATCGACTTTGTGTCGCGTAACTCTGTGTGGTTCATTCGATTGAGTTGTGAATGATGTGTCTCAAACAAGGCGATGGCTACCTGAGGGTGCTTTTCACGATTAAAAGCTCATTTTTTTTTTTGTTATTATCATTTAAAGTTCATGATTCATATGATAAAAAGGATCTGAAACTTGTGTTTCTTTGATATCAGATTTATGAAATTCGTTATACATAATTTATATCGTATTCGCGAGCCACTTTACAAGCTATTCGTCCGTGCGCACTTTTATTTATCCTGATCACATATAGTCCTCCTTTCACCTATTGCT
>JAWQUT010001052.1:54708-79497 GCA_033807755.1 Ellobium chinense | reverse complement strand
GGGGGGGGGGGGGGATTTTCCTGATTTTTTGCTCTTGGCCATTTACATCCCTGTAAATTGCTATATAAAAAGTGGGGTCACCAGTGACCCCATGACGTACACCTAAGGTGTGCAAATAAATTACTATATAAAATGTGGGGTCACCTGTGACCCCACGACGTACGCGAAGGGTAGTAATTAGCGACGTATGGCGAGGGTTAAGCTCCATTAGAGAAATTTTCACAGTGGTATTTGTAGAATAACACAGAATGTTAATAGACTAGGGCCAAAAGAAGAAAAATCAAAAAGTTTCAAAGACCTGTCAAGCATTTTCATTTCCCTACAAACTGGTGCCCACGTTGCTGAAATAGCTGTCTTAGCTCATTCTTATGACCCAATTTAGAGTTTGATAATGATACCTCTCAAAATAGCCAATTCTCTTGATGACATACCCTATGCTACTTTGAAAGCTCCCATGAACCTACAGTGCAACCCTAAAACTTTGCTATGGTAGCCTATTTGAGGGAAGCTAGCAGGGAATTGTTAGAGGGGAGTGACCTGGGAGTGATTGAATGGGAGGGAAGAGGAAAAGTGACCCCCTCTTGGCTGGTCATTGTTTCCATGTAAACACCTTGGCATGAGCAGGTAGTTTTTAGTTGACTATATGTATGCAACCCTTAATGGTCAAATCCATTTGTAACCACATATTTAAAACCTAAAAGTGATCATATTGACATTTCTTAAAGGGTCATTCTGTTATTGATTGGGGAAGAAGCCCTGGAGAAACAAAAGTTTGGTCCATCTGCCAAAAAGAATTGAAAGAAAATGCAGCCTCCTTTGACAATACCATGTGAGCCTATGGGCTGGGCTAAAAAGGGGAGGCATGGTGATTTTTCTTAAGGGTGGGGGTGGGGTGGAGTGGGTGGAGGTAGGGATTGATGGTGGCGTTGGGGGTGGAAGGAGGGAAGGCAAAGGGAAGGAATGAAAACACTAGTAGCGCTAGCTGACCCCGCGCTATGCAGCCCGTTGGCTGTGTGATCTAGTTTTACCAATTTTATAGTGGATCGCGCATACTGCCTGAGAGTTAAGACCCGTTGCAAGGATACACGGCTACATAAACGATCGTCACAGGTAAAGGTTGGTTGAGCGATGCGTATATATATTGCTGCACTGAGCGGTAGGAAGCGCACAGTAGTACAATCGACTCCGTTTAATCGCCCATCCTCAGGATCACGGAAAAAGTGGGCGATTTAGCGGAGAGGCAATTAAAAGCGGAGAAGGTAATTTCGGCCATATTTTTGGTAATGGGGTTAAATTTCTTTGATGTCGTGGTTTGATATCGTTCACTGACATCTTCTCGTCGCCAGTCTCAGGACAGACTCGAGTTTGACGGTGTTGTAGCGCACAAAATGTTTGATCTCAGCGGTCTCTCTCATTGGCCACATCGCAGTAGGCCAGCAGACAATAAGGAGTTGGATGGCATGGTCGGGATAGACCGTTCACCCACATGACACGTTCTCTGATCTAACCGAAATCCACCAGACAGTCGCAATCAAGGTGTGGGGGGAGGAGACTATAGGGCTATCAGACGGGTGAAGGCAGTGATGCGTAGCGTGGGACGAAGGGAGACAAGGGGAGGAGGAGGTGGGGAGGAAAGGCTTATGACACCTATTTCGGGGTAGCAGATGTCACTCAGTCAACCGGTCTGCCATCTGTCGCGCAGTTAAACCGTCTGCGTGCATTATTTGTTTGTCAACTGTAACCCTTCAACCGCTGATTTTTGAATTCACGGGCGCTGAAGAGTGGTCCATTATCCGAAGTGAGAGGCGATTATCCAGTGACTTTTATATAGAGAAAATTCGGTTTCCTGGGAAACGAGGCGATTAAGCGGAATAGGCGATTAAGTGGAGGGCGATTAAGCGAAGTCGACTGTATATAATATACTATCACCGCATCGTGAGGGTTAAATTTTAAAAATTTGGCGAAATTCGGTGCATTTCTTACCATCGCTGGGTGTGTGTGTCAAAGATGGGGAGAGGGGGTGGTGGGTGGGAGGAGAACAAGAGAGACAAGGAAAAAAAAGAATGAGACAAAAAATTATTTTAAAAAAGCATGCGTCATGCAAACTGAGTCTGCAGCACGTAGATCTAGATCTAAGTCCTATACAGGCTGGACTAGGGGTAGGTGGGAGGGCGTGGGGCTGGGGAGGGCCTCGGGGGGACAGGAAGTTTAAACGACTATCAAGATAGCCTAGATGACCCCCCTCGACCGCCATGATGTAAACATTGTGTTTCTAAGTGGAAACATGCTAGGTACTAGCTACTGGTTAAGGTGTTTAACACCTATTTTTTTTTTCTTTTTTTGGCCCTAATAACATTTTGTATTATCCTACATATACCACTGTGATTTAAGGAAATTTCTTCCATGGAGGTTAAAGAACTTCTTTTGCCCGATCTTTTAACGGGTAGAAAAAAAAAAGGGGGGGGGNGGGGGGGGGGGGGGGGGGGGTCAACGCCCAAAATTTTTCACAAATGTCTATATATTTCTTATAATTCCTGTCAGTAAGCCAGTCTTAACCAGTAGGTTGAGAAAATGCATGCAATTTCTGCTAGAGTGTACTCAATCAGAAGGCATCACTTGACCTATTTTTGAACACCACAAGCCAACACCTTGCTTGCACCTAAATTCTTAAACTGCATAATATTGTACTTATTTGGGCTCAGCCGCATGCTTGCACTCACATCTGCCAACTTCCTTCAAATATTAGGACTCAGCAAGCCCATAATCTGGTGCTTAGGAATGTATACATAGTAAGGAGGTATACGTAATAATAGCATTCCGAGGTCCTCCTGCATATACGCAAAACATTTCTTGAAGGCTGTGATTTATCTAATTTGATGAATGAATGACTGTATGAAATAGGAAGGAAGGTGGAAAGCATGGAGAGAAGGAAGAAAGGCACATATGAGACTGTCCCCCCCAGAAAACTGCTGTCGTAAATTATCGCAGATTTCCGCGTTTTTATGGCCTAGTTGCAAATTTCTGCAAATTTAGGCATTTTCTGCAAATTTGGCGCAAATTTTGCTGATTTAAGCCAAACAATGCACTTTTTCTGCCAGTGTTGTGAACAGAAATACAGAACATATTTTTCATTTCTACATTTTTGCAGCATTTCCATAGTAAACAATACACTGTGGTGGTAAATATAATGAAGTAACGAAGCCTTTTTGCCAGATATTTGCAAATTTCTGTGCAATTTTTACCCCTTTCTGCATGCAAATTTTGCAATTCTAAGAGCAAATATCGGGAGTTTGAAATGCAATTGTCCACAGGGACAGACGAAACAACAGGACACTGGGCAAAAAGAATAAAAAAAGAAGGAGGAAACAATCAAATCTATCATTTCAGGCCAGAGAACATTAATGGTACAAAATGACATATTAATCATTCTTTGATCTTCCCTAATCCCATATGCTAAACTGTCATAGAGTTTTAAAAATTCAATGAAAAAGATAATCTATGATGTAGCATGGACTTACCTGTGTATTATATCTTTTACATGAGCTGTGACCTTTTGTTTGTTTGGTATCACAACAGGTTGTTGAGACTGGGCAACTAGTCACTGACTGAATATGTTATCAGGTGTCTCTGAAAAGTGAGGATTCATCAGACATGAATAAATAGTGTCAATAAAGAATAGATGATAGCTATACATAATCACTGTTATAATGATTTTCATTCAGATTATGGAAGCGTATTCCAGCATATATAATACACAATTTGCACTTCCAAATTTAATGTTTGGATTCAGAAGCACGAGTTTCCAGATTACCGATGACATATACTGGGGAAAAAAGCTTTCCTATACAATGCTTTCAGTAACATGAGATTACACATCCTGAGTTTCAGATTAATGACACACAACTGAAGGAGCATAAAGATGGTCCCGAAAGTATAAAGAACCTCTGAAAGTGCAGACTATGTGATTGAAAGTCATTGTACTAACACAAACAGGACAGTATTTTGAAGATTTCTCTCTAAAACAGGATGTGCACTTTGTAAATTGTTAAGTTCCCTGTGGAGAAGCAGATTTAGGAAGAAAAAGTACTACATGTATGCAGTCTGGTAACAAAATAAATGGCCTTTCGTATCAATAACAACACAGGCTGCTGTTTCAAGACTTATAAACAAATAAGGTAAATAATAATTTAATTACTTTATAGATATCACTCAAAGACAACAGTGATACTTGTTCAGAGAAACATGTCAGTTGATATTTGCATGTTTCTTACAGTCCTCAGATCACCACAAAACTGAGACCTGAAAATACCTGACATGTAAAGTAACCATTGTATGAAGTAGAGATTCAACCATCCACCTACCATCCATCCACCACCCAACCATGCATACCTAGAGTATAAGAGCCCCTGCCAAGGCGGCAGTGTATCAACTCAGCCCCGCCTCCATACCGATTGGGTAGAAAACTGGGATAATCAGAGTTCAGACTGCCCAAGATGGCTGGAAACACATGCAACATCTCCACCGGCACAGAGGCTGAGAATTCTGAAGAAATTTACATTGATCAGACAGACATCAAGGAGTTGCTACAACCTGTGAGGAGTAGCCTGACCATAAAGTTAGGATGGTAGACTGAGGTAAGGCCTGTTAGTCTAAAGTTTGTGGGTTTGGTTTGACTTGCGGGCAGGACAGTTTACTTCGGAAAGACACTTCGCTTCCTTTTCCCTACTAAACTCAGGTGTAAATGAGTATATCTGCTTTTAAAGTTGGGTGGACCAGGGCACTGCAACGTGGTTGAACAGCAATGATTTTGCTCTGTGGTTTACTTGTAATATTATGTACATGCATGATGTGTAATGTTCTATGTACATGTATTTGTATTATGTATAATTTTGTATGGCACTGTACATCACTTTCCCTATGGGTAAATAAAAGTCCTATTTTCATTTTCTTTTTAAGATCGAAAGGGCAAGGATTCAATTCCTTATCACAGTTATGTTGGAAGTATCTTAGGAAAGCGTTACATTTGTATTCCCTCAGTCCACATGTCTGTAAAATGGGTACCTGGTTATAGGCAGTAGAAGATATTATCAGAATGCTAATTATCAGTGTCTGCAGGTGGAAGCAGCACTATATGCTCTGCAGGGAGTTAGAAAATCCTAAAGTGATCATTCCTGCTAGGGAAATAGTGTGAAGTCACATGACCAGGCACTGACCTAGATATCAGATTTGTAAACCCCATTATTATTATTTCCCAGACACAGAGGACATCAAATGAGAAGACTACATGTCAAACAATCTAAGTCAAGACTAGCAAGCTGATCTGGGCCTAGGTTCAAAATTCACATCATAGTTACATAGAAATAACTGATTTTGTACAGGAGAAAGGTGTAAATGATTGTTATATATATAAATATTTCTTTAACTAAACGATACTTCTGTTTCTTTTCTTTTCTAGATTACAGTATATAACTGCATCAAAGGTATTCAACAGCAAAAATAATGACTGTTTACACTTCCAACATCCATTTGTCATGATGAAATATGAGGACAGTTTAGAATTTGTCAATAAAATGAGATGGGCATTGAGACTACTAAATGTAGATCTTTTAGGTATGAAGATGCCAATAGCACCTGCCATAAAAATATGCAATTTGAAATAGTCCCTACAAAAATCACAAAACTGGCCATGAGGAGGGGGGAAAGGGGTTGGATTTTAATTTCAAAGGCTTAGATAGGTGCAAATACATGTGTAGACTCTGAATAGGTGAAGTTTAGTCACTCAAGTATAAAATTTGTGGTTGTTGTTAGGTGGGTAAGGTTACCCTGTTTACTGAGTGAAAAGGCCTAAAATATTAGGTTGTTTGCTTCACTGCCTAAGTTCTCAAAAGCTAACTGGTTTAGGGATATTTTTCTTTGTGTCAAAATTTGGAGGAAGAGCTAAACAACATGTTTGGAAAGTATTTTGACATGGCACCCTTGGATAAATTAATGAAAGGTGTAAAACCTAATATAGCCAACAGTGAAAAAAGCATTGGCATCTTCATACCTTTATCGTTCATCCCATTTTCCAGATTTCCAAAACAGTTAAAACAACTGATAACATCCCATTCTACAAAGTGGAATGAACATGACCGAGAGACAAAAATCTACAAGACATGAACATGTGTTTTACAGGTCACAACATCAAGGCAAGAGAGACAGACAATGCTTTCTAATCAGTAGGATATCAAATGTATCCTCCTGCATAATTAACCAGTTCATGCCAGTAATTGATGTCTTTCATTTGGAGATGATTCCTCCCAAACTTTTTAGTGATTTCCCTTGGATTACAATGCAGATGGTGCTTCATTTGTTTTTCCAGAATAAAACAGAATGGGGAAAAGGAACAATAATATAAAGATTTGTATAATCAATTTACCAAGACCATGTTGTACATTCTTGGCCCTTATAAGTGGCAATGCAACAACATCGATATTGTATTGCGCTGTGAAATTAAAAGTGCAATAACTGATAAACATAATGTGTAGTAGGGATGCCAATGCCAGACCAAAAACAAAAAATCCTGCAAATTGCGCAATCGCACAACGTATCGACATTTCGACAGAAGCCAACCTAACTGTTGTGCTTTTAATTCTAATCATTTTCCACAATTATAAGGCACTAAAGTAAACATTTAAACCAATTAAAGTTTAAAGGAAAGTCAATTTTAGAATTGTGTCTACATAATCATAGTTTCTTCTGCACAGATAAAGTATATATATAAATAAATATACAGTCGACTTCGCTTAATCGCCTTTTCCGCTTAATCGCCTTGTTTCCCAAGGAACCAAATTTTTTTCTATATAAAAGTCACTGGATAATCACCTCTCACTCTGGATAATCGACCACTCTTCAGCGCCCATAAATTCAAAGATCAGCAGTTGAAGTATTACAGTTGACAAACAAATAATTTACACAGACAGTTTAACTGCACGACTGATGGCAAACCGGTTGACTGAGTGACAACTGCCACCCCCAAATAGGTGTGATAAGACTTTCCTCCCCACCTCCTCCTCCCCTTGTCCCCCTTCGTCCCATGCTACGCATCACTGCCTTTGCCCGTTCGATAATGTTACAGCGCCGAAAGCCACATAGTGTTCTCCCCCCACGCCTTGATTGCGGCAGTCTGCTGGATTTCGGTTAGATCAGAGAATGTGTCATGTGGATGAACGGTCTATCCCGACAGTGCCATCCTAATCCTTATTGTCTGCTGGGCTACTGCAATGTGGCCAATGAGACAGACCGCGGAGATAAACATTTTGTGCGCTACAACACTGTCAAACTTGAGTTTGTCCTGAGGCTGGCGACGAGATGGTGTCAATGCACGATATCAAATCACATCAAAGAAATTTAACCCCATTACCAAAAATATGGCCGAAATTACCTTCTCCGCTTAATCGCCCACTTTTTCCGTGATCCAGAGAAAGGGCGACTAAGCAGAGTCGACTGTTTCTGCACACAGCAAGGAATAGCCATAGTCAGGGGTGGGAACTTCAAACTGTCACTTAAGATAAAAAGTTTTTCATAATTACACTTCAGAATACGTCACCGTGAAATTTAAACAAGGTGCACATTATTTTACCATCTCTTTATCCATTATGCACATTTGTCATCTTTTAATGGGTCCTGATAAAATATGCACAAATGAGTAGTGCTTTGACTTGCAGAGTTCAGACTGAGCTGGATTCAATGGTTCGCGCCAAGTTCAGAGAAAAAGCTGAGGAAGGCTTGGCTGTATTCTCTTTCTCTTTAATGTCCTTGAAACTCGCCGGAATACCTACTGTTACGATGTGACAATTCCTTGAAGTGTGGAGCTTGGGTGCCTTTCTTTTGCAGCGTGCCGTAGTTTATCACTGCACAGTGTGCACCACATGTATCCATCATCTTTCAGCTTACGGATATATTCTAATTCAGATTTATACATTCGAGCACGCAAAACTCACATTTCTCTGGGATCAAAAAAAAAAGTGTTCCAGATTTCCGTGACGGCAATATTTTTACAATTACCACATTGAATTATGACAAATAAACTAACAACTTTAGAAATTCAAATGAGATGAAATTCTCTTACAGACATAATGCAAGTTCTCTGAATTTAATGAACAGTAGTGGAAAATCACTTGATTTTATTTTCTACAGAAAAAGTCTTCAACCGATGACTGCCTCGAATTCTGGAGGGTTGTTGAGTCGATTTCGGAGGCCAAGTCGCCAAGGCAGTTGATGTAATGTAATCATCAGCCTTACCAAATACCTGAGCCTGGATGTAGCGATGAAGCACGTTTAGGTTGCAGGAGCCAAATTGTAAAAGCTTCTTTGAACCATTTAATAAAAATTTCTTCTCTAGCCATCTCTCTGAGATGGCCAAGACTAGTCTGCAGGTCTGGTGCAACCACTGCGCTCATATTATATACTGTTTATGGTGGGGGTCCTTCGTTTAGATTTTCACTATTTTAAATTACATGAAAAGGGGTTAAAAATATGGCCTTCTTTTGCAGATGACAGGTCTGCACAAATGAAATCCGCTGAAGCCATTGGGAAACACTGCCTGCAACAATTATTTTTTTACAAATTCAAAATTGAATTTCACCACTTTTGCGGTGTGGTTTCATGTTATATGATTATTTCTACACAGATTTTATACTCTGCTCCAATCGACTCGGATAGTCCAATTTTTTTGACGAATTAGGCTCCTGCAACTTTTATAGCGTTCCGAGCCTCTGCTGAACTTGGGGTAGTGATAGCTTCAGCAGTGCCATCTTCCTCCTCTTCCTCTTTACTGTTGAGGACAGCTGCGGCAATTTCTTTAGTGGTTAGCTCACCAGTGGTCTCAACTTCATCGTAGACTGAAAAACAGTCCTGCAGTGTCACTCCAGGAGGCAGAAATTCACGAGCCATGGTCTCAAATATGTTGTCAGACGCTGGTTCGATGGTGGGGGAAGGAGGAGACACGGTCACAGTTTCAGTTGTTAAAGTAGACCGTGCCACGAACCCGCATGTTTGCAGCAGTTTGCCACGGTTGTAGCTGTCACTTTATTCCATGCCGCTTTCAGGTCGTACATGGCGTCAAGTATAGAAGTTTCAAACTGCCCCGCATCTTTGCCTTGATCTATTTGACCGATCAGTTTGCGCAACACAATTTTCCTGTAGTGCTGCTTCAAGGAAGCGATGATGCTCTGGTCGAAGGGCTGTAAGACAGACGTTGTGTTTGGTGGCAGTTTTACAAGTTTAATGGCCTCCAGATCTTTAATATCTGGGTGTGCAGGACAGTTGTCGATGACGAGAGCCACACTCCTGCCTTTGCGTTTGAATTTTCTATCCAGTGAGCGGACCCATGACTCCAAGATCGCCCCTGTTATTCAGGATTTAGTATTTGCTTGATGCTGCAGTGGCAAATACCTGCAGTTTTTGAAACAGCACGGCTGGAACCTTCCTATAATGAGCAGAGGCAATTTATCACTCCCGTCCATATTTGCAGCAACCAGCACTGTCAATCTGTTTTTCGTTGTTTTGCCGCCGCTGCACTTCTCACCCTTAAGAGCAAGAGTTTTCGACGGAAGCATACGATAAAAAAGTTTGGTTTCATCTGCATAGTAAATGTCTCTTGCGTTGTAGTTTTGTAACAGTTCTAAGAGGCCATTTCTCCAGTCTGTTAGCTGTTCTGGCTTCAAAACTGATGACTCACTACAGACATATTTTTTTAACAATGCCATATTGCTTCTTGACGCGGTTCAACCAACTGGTATTACCGGAGAAGTTGATCCCCAACTCCTTTCCCATCTCCTCCGCCTTCGTCATAAGGATAGGCCCAGAGATGGGTAGAAACATGGCCCATGCCTGTTGAAACAAAATGAACAGGGCTTGCTCAACGCTATTGAACTTGACATTGTGCTGTTTTTTCCTGTCTGTCATGCAGCCATCCTCGACGTTCTCCATTTTCTCTCTGTTCTTAATGAATGTTGAGAGCGTTGACCTGGAAATACCGTATTTTTTGCAAATGTCTCCTTTATTTAAAATCTTCTTGTCCACTTCTGCCAATATCTCATGCTTTGTTTCAGTGTGAGACACGCGAGTTTTCCTTTCTCTGCCATTGCTGAGTGGTGGAGTAAATCGTATTTTGATGCATAAGTGTAGTCCTGATCTGGTCAACGTTATGCGAGGAAAAGAAAGAAATTTGGGGCGGCACTAGGATTTAGCCTATTGCCTCGCCACGTCACTGTGCGTGCATCTCGGTATGAATGACTTTATTTATTGCAATACGGACAGCGTATGTTGGCCTAATCCACCACCCGCCAGGTCACTCTGCATACTCAATCACTACAACATCCCCTCCCGCTGATTCAACAGAGCCATACAAAGCATTGCCTACATCCCTTGCCCATCACTACGGCACTCCCGCACACCCTTCCCTATCACCAAGAGCCTGGGGCGAGCAAGGTCAGGCAAAAGAAGGGCTTTATTGATCATTTCTCTGCTTTGAGATTGGGTAGATGATGATGAAATCATTCGAGAAATGCATGTTGAAAGTTTGAGAAAATCGTGTTGATAATGTATAAAGAAAACAGAGGCATTTAAAAGGGACCGATAACAGTGTTCGACATTTCCGTGAATTTGAGATTAGTGTGTTTGAGTTTTCTGTGCTCGACTGTATTTGCACTGGCCATTACAGGAGCAAGAATGGTTTACACCATCAGTAGTTACTGTGAAAAGAAAAATTATGTAAGTAAATTTAGTGCGTTTTAATGGGCAATTAACCTGCCAGGACCCTACACATTGAACTGATGTCTAAATTCTACCAGCATAGGGAAATCTCTCGGCATCTGAATAATGTAATCTTCCGGCTTCAATACGCTCTTGGTTTCAGGATCATCTTAATACACTTCAACTGAATTCAATATAAGCAAGCCTCTCTGGCCAGTTCAAACATAAATACATAATACAAGAACATGAGTTCACAATAATAATGCCCCATATCCTCTTTCAAACACACCATCACTCCAACTCTATCTGATTGTTCACCCAGTCTTTCTCTCCTACCCTATTCATTCTCAGTAGACGTTATCCGGAAATCTGATTGCGGGAGGTAACTCCTGAAAGTTAACACTTAAAGGAGTTATGTCCCCTTTTGTGTAGCCGCTCGACAATACCCTGAGTTGTTCACAATGTGAGGAAAGCGTGTTGTAGAATGGGTACCCAGNCTGTTGAAATGCCAAATCCTTTGTGATAAAATGTCCAGGTCTAGACTAGATCTACCAGAAATCTTTCATTATGAAGTCATACAATATTTCAGAAATTGTAGAATCTAAAGAATTAGTGGACTGATGAAGTATATGTGCAATTTTCACCATACTAAAAATGAAAGTGGTTTCTGACTGGGCTAAATACCGAGTCTAGTGCTATCATCATCGTCTATCAAGTGCGCAGAAAAAACTTTTTTAGACTGCCATTTTAAGCATCAAACCTCAACCCTGTTCGACGTTATCAGTGAAAGACCAGGAATATAAAAATATTCAGATTGATGCAGTCTAATCATACATACCTCTGTTCTGAGACACACAACCACAACATTCAGCAGAAAAAAAAACAAAACCCAAAACTCAAGGACGATGACGATGGAAATGAGAATGTATTCAAGTTTCGAAACAGGAATTTTGGTCAGCTGGGACTGTGCTCTACTGGGCTTTTACATAATTGCATTTCACGTCAAAACCAAATTATTTTCTCTCAGTGCAATGAAAACAGATGCGCGTATACATTGTTCTTAAAAGCAGTGGTGGAGAGACGTCCCAGTATAGCAGACTCGGTCAACTTTATCGCAAAGAATAAGGTCTGCAATGCTGGATTGTGGATAGCCTAGGGAACATAACTCTAGACGAGTCAAATTTTCAAGCATGTTATCTCTCTTGATCAATTTCCGAAGTACGCCTATTGGTTGATACTTTTTCACTGAATCATTGTCCAACTCTCCTATACACAGTATATGTACAGTGAAACCTCGCTATACCGCCACCCGTTATACCGCCATTCCCGCATACCGCCAGCTTTTCGCCGTGGAACGGATCTGACACCTATACAAAGTCACTAAAAATCTCGTTATACCGCCATCCGCCATCCGCCAACAGTTTAACTGTTACATTCATAACTTGAGTATAGTAAATATTGCTCGTTATACCGCCAACGTAAATTTAACCCCCACTCCCCACCTATACCTAAATCCAGCTAACAGACGGAACATCACTTAGCGCCACAGTCTGTGCTTGTTACTCAAACACCAATCCTACTACACACTCTTCGGATTTTGGAAGCAAAGTCCTGATAGGCCTACTGATGAGGCATGCAGTGGGAAAGGCGGGTCACAGTTCAATCTTCTCTCGCTCAATAGGCCTAGAGAGTTTGCGAACGAACGTAAGCGCGCGCGAGGTGATGCTTTAACTGGTTCGCACGGTCGCGGGGTACGAGGCAAACAGCACACATTAATCTATGACGTACTACGTAGGCCTAGCGCTCGTGTGATTCTCCGACTCGGATGTGTAATGTGTAGTAGTCAACTTCTTTTCTTATCATTCTCCAACTTGACATATACGCTCCCAATCCTTAGTTCTTGCTTGTTTTTAATTTTAACTCTATTGTTTTAAAATCAACTCAAGTCCTTAAACACAAAAAACAACAACAACAAAATACAAATGAAAGCAATGTAAACCTCAAAATGACAACGAAGGTTTATGTCTAGTGGAGAGATAAGGGAGATAACTGCATTATTTTGGACATGTTAGCCAGTCCAATGTTGGTAAATTACTGATTTCCCTTGTTCTAAATGGCATTTTCGTTATACCGCCATTCTCGTTATACCGCCATTTTTCTGTTTGCCCCTTACTTGGCGGTATAACGAGGTTTCAGTGTACTTCCTATTCACATATATGCCCTCTAAAACCACACCCCCCACATACACATGTACCCCCATAGTCAGTTTAATTTCTAGACCACATGTAACAGCATCATCTGAATGTAGCTTCAACAGTTGCGGAAAAAGATTGAGAACAAGCTTCTACTAAAGACACTAGCCAACTGTATTCTGCAGAACAAACATCATCATTTGAGGCCCTCCATTTCCTGGTCTGCCACTTTGCCCCCAAATTTCTCAATTTCCATTATTAGGTCATGAAGGCAAAGTAAGAAACAGAAATATTCTAATCCTTCAGATTTTTAGGTTGACTTATAATAGTGTTCTTCTTTACCCTTCACTTTTTCATTCTTGATCTTAGAAATAATTGTACAACAGACTTTAATGTGAATGAAATATATAGATTTGATCTAAAAACTACACCTATCTATAGTAAATTATTTCCAAATTTTCTACCGTCCCAAATTTGGGATCACATTTGCATAAAATCAGCCTCAGTATGGTTCAGATTCTTAAACCAGCAATATAAGATTATTGTGATCTTTCACAGGAAACATTGATGAACTCTGCAGTGAACTGATACTCCTTAGAAGGCAGTCAGAGTATGTCAGAGATGCAGGAAACATTCCAGCGGGAAAACAGAGCTCCAACAGCTCTTGTCAGCACTTATCTTGTTGTAGTTAAGGATCAGCTTATTGCATCCTATGTGTCATGATTCAAGCATATCTGGTTTTCCAAAAGTACAGTAATACTGATAAAAGTTCCAGAACATACCGGCTGCAGATATTTGAATCCACAGTACTCTTGGGAAGGAAATGCCTCCCTTACTGCATTCACAGCACATGAAGGAATGACCACTCGCTTTTTCTTGCCAACTCTTCCAAAATCTTTAGTACACAAAGTAGGTGATGTGGCGGTATGTTCTGCAAAGAAGAAGAGACATTTTATGATCAAGATAATCTCATAACACTATTTAGTGTGTATTTCAGTTCCATCAATGACCATCTATACTAGCTCAATGTACATATGTAGATGTAGAATCAGAGAATCTTTATCACAGTTGAAGCCATGTATGTACTGACAGTGTATTGGATATTCATTACTGTTCTGCTGAAATCAAAGTGAATGATGGAGCCATCTCTTTGTTGATGGCATGTGTACATTTTTCAGCGATAACTTTATTTTGTTCCATTTAGTATTTACCTTGAATCATTGTTTCAATTGCCAAAGTATCCATCACATTCTCCGAGAAATTTTGTCATTTCATTACATTTCCAAAACTTTTCAAAGCAGAATCTGCAAACCCATTAATTAGACTATGTGTATTATCTAATTTACAAAAAAAATGTTAAAAAATTCTTGATTTTATGCAGGCCTGCATTATTACAATAACAGTGTAGTGCTTTTATTAATTAACACCATATGTTTCTTGGTGTGCAGGTTATGAGTTTCCTGCCTCTTACTCATGAATGAAGTCATTCTCCTTCTGTAGTCTCAATCGGGTAAGATCCCTCCCTAAGATATATATACATAGCAGTTCTGTACAAATCCATCATTCAATTATATTTTGAGATACACATCAACTCCTGTCCACAGCTTTCTTCATAAAGGTTCATTTTCTCCAGTCCTCGTACCGTATCCTTAACATCTGACAGGCTTGTCTACTGTCCTCATAGATATGCAGCCTGTGCACTGATACCTGAAGAGAAGAAAAGATTTGTAAAAATTTGCACATAACAACAAATAATTTTAATGATCCAGATGTATGTAACTGGGCCCTGCAAAGTTTTAACAACTTTTCAGAATTCAATACATCTTCGTAAAACACTGTGAGGATTATGAAACCAAATGATGAGATGACTGGGGGCACAGCTGGACCTTCAATCATCACTGGAGTTAGGATCTGTATGTCAATAAAAGTGCACTGGCAAAAAGAGAGAGAACAGAAATGATTTGGAATTGGGATCAGAAATCCTTTGTTCCATATCCCTAACCCTAAATGCCCTTAGGGACGGGAGCATCAGTCGAGGCAAGTCCCTCTTCCTAATTTCCATTGGGACAGGAATATCAAGTATGATTCTTATTTGGATCTGATGAATTGTATCAACTGAATCAGTAATAACATTAAAGTACTAAAGCTGTGCTGTTTCGAGATCACACAAAGTTTCCACACAATGCATCACAGCACCACATGATAATGATATGGTCATAGATATGCTGGCACTCTCTCGGAACAGCACCGCTTTAGTAATAACAGTTCATTTAGTGTTAGACAAGTCATGGAATCAGTGCTGTCATGAAAAGAAGTCTGATATAATTTGTGAATGATGATGTTAGTACCAACAAAACAACAGGACACAACTACATTCACAAACAGGCCCAGCAGTAAATCTAGATCTAGTATTTAATAGCTAAGGTAAAGTAAAGTGTAGGTGTAGATTAGGCTAGTAGTCATGCAGTGATCAGTTTCCACCTGAGCCTCAATTCCATTTCCCAATCCACTAGTCTATCAATTATTCACTATTACATTTCTTTCATATACTTGTTTTGCCAGGTAGGCTACTGTATGAAGAGTGGCTGAGGGTGCCATATCGCACGTGAAGGCATCTGTTTTAGTAAACACTGAACTCATGTGACATGCATAGTTAATCGATTTCAGAAGATTTAAATCTAGGTCTAGTCTACTAGGGTAAAGGCAGGGGTTGGGCATGTTTACGAAAACCGGGGAACTGTGTTCCATTCCCCATTCAGCCAAGGTAATCAAATTCTGTTCCGTTCATCCCGTTCACATCTAAGGAACCAGGTTTCGATCTCCATTCCGTTCCGTTAACTTTTCCTGCCGAAAATAGCACGTGTTTCTGAGCCAGCTGATTTCACTTCGGGAAATGAAATATAACATTATAACTTATTATGTGAGTGTTTTCCATGGAGAATNCAGGATTTTGCCGAGTGTGTAGCTGTTACTTAGTGATGAAGAACATGATACCATTCAGCCTTCCTTCCTTCCTTAACAGACAAAAGAAAATCAGATTCACTAACACGGGTGCAGGAGTTAATTCTAACCCTGCGAATAATAACTGTATATAAGTGCAGTGTGCGTCATAAAAACAGAAAATTTGGAGCCCCCCCCNCCCCCCCCCCCGAATTCACTGCAAGTAGAGAGAAACTGGAAGAATTACATGTGCACATACAACCTTACGATTTCGCATTGCACGTAACCAGCTAAACAAATTTGAGGTCGTGATGTGTTACAGATCTTAAGGCAGGTGTAAGTCCCAATTTTGGACGAGAGTTCCTACTGGAGCAAATCATGGCATTTATTACTTGTAATAGCCTACATGATGTATCTCGTTGGATGGTTCTGGTTGGTGTTCAGTATTTTTTAAAGATCCTTGACAACTAACATTGTCTGATTCTGCATTACTAAGATACAGTAGCTTTGATTATGGCTGGAAATTGTTGCTATTACTATTGCAGCCATCTTTTTATTGGTAAACGAACAGCTTTATAGACTCCATCGAAGGGAACTCAAATCAAGGCGACGACGTCATGTGTATGAAACTCAGTGCACCTTCTTCCTAACCCATTACCGCCCTCTGCTCCCTTCTTGTGTACCATAATCTGGCCACAGCCTTCTAGGATAATAGGCGATCTTTCAGTGACTTTTCTATGGCTGCTTAATCCATCTGTAATGTGCCCACCACAGGGGCATCAGCCGCCAGCCAATCAGTTCTTTCATTATCATGGACCTCAACATGTCCTAGACAATAGATCCTTGTAGTTCCATGAAACCTAGAGGTCAGCAAATAGTCCATCCACTCATGCAGTAACCATCCGTTTTTAGGACCTATAGGAGCATGGATTGTGAGTCACAATGACTGCCTTTGCTACTGTAATCCCAGAGAACCACTTCAGGCCGTGGTGACTGCCGCCACCTTCGTTCTGAATTTGAAAAAAAGTTGTTGATTACTCCCCACTCTACTCGGTGAAGAGCCTGTCTCTCACTGAGAAGCCCTATCCTGATTTCTAGCCACGCAGCACAGACCCATCAGTGAACACGATAGCATCGTCTTCTCTTGAGTTATCAGCAATGAGTTGTTTAATCTCCAGGACGACTCTCCCACGACCCACTTCCTGCATTTCCTACCAAGAATGATGATTACTTTCTGGAAGTCAGTCATGCGCTATCCAGAGTTGACCTAGTCCTCTCCCTCGATTAAGTCTTTCGATGAGGGGATCAGAGCAGTAGTATTTTTCTACTTGTGCCATCCATATCATCTCTTAAATCCTGTGCTGTTAGGTCAGCAGTGCTTTCATGTAGTGGATGTCTCTTGTCCTCCACCACTCACAATTAGCCTTGACCTTGGGAAGCATGTCTAGATTTTATTGACATGAGTCTTAGTACAAGTCTTATTGTCGCAAAAAAGGCTTCTCTAAGGCACCCCAAATGATGTGCATACCTTCATTGAGAATATATTCCAGTCGAT
Source organism: Ellobium chinense (assembly GCA_033807755.1). Lineage (NCBI taxonomy): Eukaryota > Metazoa > Mollusca > Gastropoda > Ellobiida > Ellobiidae > Ellobium > Ellobium chinense. Next base: position 62,073 of record JAWQUT010001052.1, on the reverse strand, counting down.
CACACTGTGGTGGTGACAGCATGAGGATTCCAACGCCATAACTTACCAACGCTAAGACCAACTGATGGTGCAGAAGAGCCCGTCGTCTCTATTCCAGGTTCACATCTGCTGTTGATTTCAGCGTTGCCCTACCCCATTTGCATCTCTGAATTATTCGCTCTCCATGGTGTCTATACAAATAAGCTGCAATTAAAGGTCATCCCGAGGTATTTAATTCTGTTGCATTTTCTATGTTATGTCCCTGGAAGATGATGAGGGGGAGTTTAGCCGAGACTATCTGATTAATTACAGAGCTGACCTCTTGCAGGTTGTCTTGTGAGCTAGATTCATCACTCCACTAAGAGATGGCTTGCATCGTTTCGTGAATACTTGTGGCTATCTCCTGCCTATCTGGCTCAGTCTTATACTATAATACATATCGTTTACAATCCTTAATGTCCTTCCTGGACCATTACATTGAATCCTTGTCACTCTAGCAGTGTAGATGTGGAATAGTACAGGTGAAAGAGGATATCCCCAAGGCAATCTTGGATATACATGTACGTATAAATGGGTTCAGACGTCCATGATCCAAATAAAAGGGGGACTTTTCTCTCCATCAGAGCAGCTGCGTCCCAGTTCACAAGTCATGTATCCCAGTCCATACATATTGATATTGCACTTGCTGTCTATTAAGGAGTCTCACAGTCCACTTTTTTGGAAGTATCCTCCAGGGCCATGGCCTCAGGCGTAAACAGTTAACTGAGAACAAAACATGGGCCTAGCTACATTAATTTAGGCTATCAGTAGGACAAATGATAAGTAATCTAATGATTACTCAATCTTCTTCCTCCAAAAATTGACAAAGTAACATTAAACTTTGCTCGTCTGGATGCAGTACACAATAGTCTAAAAGGCTTGAAATAACTACAATGTGTGCTCAGCTTGCAGTTTCGTAGACAACACACTTGGATTTAAGAAGACACGATCACCGAACTAAAGTCGATCACCGCCGCATGGGTTAATAGGTTATAAAGTACTCTGCAGTAAGTTCCTGCATATTAAGATACAATCAAAGTTGCAACGTTAAATCTCATCTTGGATACTTCACCATACACATCACCATGATGCTCACAGCAGACCACCACCAAGTCTTTCTCTGTTTTCTGTGCCATCTTGCTGACAGTCGCGTTACACCTGTGTGAAATAACATCAAATCAGTGAGTATGTTTGACACATACTTCTAGTTTACTCAGTCACATTCATAGTTGCATGTTTTGTAGTTCAGTTTACAACTAATCAATGACTTTCATTCATCATTAAGAAATGAAACAAAACCGTTTTTCTTAGGTTGATGTAAGCTTCACCTTATTTTAACAGCAATATATAGGTTTTTGTCACAAGCAGTATGATGTGCATCATAACAGAGTGAGTACATGTAGTTTGTCTGCGATATCAAAATGAAAGTTGAGTAAAAGCGGGTAGAGTGTGGACGTCTGGGATACTTGGGAAGATTGAGTGTCAGGGTATATAAGGACTGAGCAAAAGTAGTGAAGCAACTCTGCCCTAGCATTTACAGTAATTGTACTAGCGATCCTGGTTTGACATGTGAAATTGCAGGATTCATGAGGATCGCCCTTGGAATCTTTTGACGTCATTCAGAATGGCAACATGGACGCCCTGTGAACCAGAGTCAGGCGTGCCGGTGTACCCGAACTAGGGATTATACCTAAGATGAGTTGCTCATAGGGCGGATAATTATAGTCGACTTGTAGTTGCCCACAGGGCGAACGATTATTATTGACTTGTAGTTGCCCATAAGGTGGAAAGGTATTATTAATTTCCAGTTGCCCACAGGGCAGAACATCATTATTGACTTGTTGTTGCCATAGAGCGGATGATCATTACTAGTTGCCATCTAGACTGTTTGAAGCCTATAGGGGGAATGGGTGAAATGTAAGAAGTAAAGAATATAATGTGTTTGTGTGTCATGTAATTTAATAATAATTGTGTAATTAAAAGTTGTTTTGTTTTTGTGAGCCTGAGCTAGTGAGTTGTTGAGTTTGCGAGTTTGAGTTATTTATCTATTTAGACCTAGAGTAAGCTTCCTTCCCGTCCTTTGCTCTCCCTCTCTCTTTCCCCCCCTCCCCACCCCACTTTCTCTCTCTCTCTCTTGATGCGAGGCGATTTGACGTAACAGTAAGTTTTAACAGTCCATACTTTCAATTATTTAGCAGTAAAATTTGAAAAAAAAATCAGTTTTAAATACATGATAAGTAGAGCTGTTTGAGAAATGCATGTGTATGGATACCGGTTTTCAGGGTATGATCTACCGAACAAAATTAGGTGTTTTTTTTTTCAGCGCTTATTTTCTTTTGTCACAAATAAACTCACACCAGATAGGACCTTGTCATTATTTCATGAAAACAAAGCCTTCAGATTTGCACCAAAACTAGATTCTTATCCCTATAACATCAGTAGGCTTCTGTGTTAAAAAAAAAAATTTGAGCTAGGCTAGTCAGCAATAACCAGGGAACTTTCCCACATAATGTTTGATTAATTCAGGGTTTGGAGATAAGACAAAACACATGTCAGATGGTTCCTAGATAATGCCCAGGAACTTTTTCAAGGATGTTTCTTTCTTCCCAATCCCGTATTGCTAGCTAAGTTAGACCACATTTCTGCCCTCCAAATTTAGTAATTCAGAAGTAGTAATTCCACTGGTATCACAAATGACTGTAGATGACTTTCAAAGGATCCTACCTCAAATGTGCTGAACCTTTGACCTTGGTGAATATGGCTTGAAGCTCCTGGTATTTTAGAAACAGGAGATTACCTAGCCCTACGGCTTAATTTTCGAACAGATTGTGAACTTACCAAGTACTTTGAAGCCTAGCTCGTTCCTGTGACTGTTATGTTAGGCCCGGGCTGGTCTAGATTTACACAGAAGTACTGCTGTTATCGCTGTCACCAACACTGAACGCTAAAGATTGCTTCTGACCTCTCCTTCACAGCCTAAGATCGGCCGTGATTCCGGGTATAGAAAAGAGATCTGTATGCAGCTACCGTACATTTGAACAAATATGTCTATCTCATGATAGACTATCTCATGATGTCCTCATGTTAGGCTCTTGCAGTTTGGCTGGATTGAGATTTAGGCTGAGGGCTGACACATTTATTATTTATGGATTTCATATTCCATAATAATGGCCTCTCTAATAATTGTAATGTGCATTTAAATCACATGTAAAGCATCAGTATATGCTTTCAGAGTGTTTAATGACCAATAAAGAGACAAAATATTATCAAGAGATAAATTACAGAAGTATGGTGGATAAATGGATAAAAAGATTGATGAGTGACAGGTAGGGTCTAGATGGATGATGGGAAGTCCATGTATGTCGAAACTGGATACCTCCAATTATTTATTAGTCGAAATAAAAAGAAATACTAGTTGTTTTTTTCCTTCTTTGCGTCTATTAATTATCCTTGCATAAGACGAAGTAATTAATGCCCATTTCTGATTAGTCCAACTGCTCAGCGCTGCCACAGAGGCAAAATCACCTCCTGGCGTCTTCCCCGCGTGGTACTAAACAACGCCGACCGCTTGAAAAACAAACAAGACGGTGCCGCGGATAGAGAGAGGCAATAAAACTGGACACTGCGAGTGCCATTAACCGCAGCACAATAAGTAGGGCGTGTGTATTACACCACCGCTGATACGTGATAGGACAGTAGGGGGAAGAGAACGCGGGAGGGCTCGGCGGTGCTGAAAAATCGATCGATAATTAAACATCTCGGCAGCAGTGTATACATACAATACAGGCCCATTGCACTGTGACGGTAAATAAACAAGAGGCTGCCCTCGTGACCTCCCCAGTGTGCTCGCTCGCTCGCGTACGGTTGACTCATCTTTATCATTTTCAACTTGAATTAAATTGAATTTGTCCTCTAAATAATGGCTTCCTCTAATCCTGTAAAGAGAAACCTCAAGATTCTTTCCATTGAGTCGAATATTAACATGCTCCAGGAAATCGACAGAGGTGCGATGTCGAAGAATGTCATAGCTGAGAAATATGGCGTTCCCGTTAGCACGCCATCTACGATCTTGACAAACCGAGAACAAATGGAAAAAGCGGCGGCCTCTTCATCTATTAAGCTACTACTCAGAGCGATTTCTTAGAAAAAGAAATAATCCCATTTAAAATACTTCCTCAATATGCCATCTTTAGTTACATCCCCTGTTGAATTACCCTCGTGACCTCCCCAGGGTGCTGGCTCGCTCGCATACGGTAACGGTTGACCCGCCTTGGAAATCGTTAGTCGAATCCTGATTTCTCCAACTCATTGGGGTGGTCCCAGCGAATTGGAGCTAAGCGGACTCGACTGTATTATAACACATGGATCACAGATCGATGTTGGATAATAGATGGATGACATTTCATATGGATAATAGATGGATGACAGATTAAGGAAATGTAAAGAATGATGTACTATCACATATCATAGGAGAATTATAGAAACATGGTGTGCAGATGATGGGAGGGTGACAAACAAAAAAAAAAGATGATGAACAGATGGTGAGTGATAAATTATAGAAAAAACAACATATGAATAAAGAAAACAAAGAATTGTGACCGGGTAATCGATTGGAAAGACAAAAATTCATAATATGAATGTTTTACTGTTGAAGGAATACAATAATAGTGGATAAAGGGTAGATATATTATATAGAAGATGAAACACGGATTGTAGATGATAATTCACAGATCATGAAAGAAAAATAAATGGATGACGAATGGTAAATGAATGATGGAAATATGAAACAAATGTCTGATGAATGGAGGGATAGTGGTTGGATAGACTGTGGAATGATGATGCTGGATAACATAGCATAGTATAATGGCCTTAACAGAACAGAAAACCATCCATCCATCCATTCAGCCGGCCAGCACATGTAGAAATGAAACTGACACAATTTTAAGCAGTAAGAACTGTTTGATCATATTCGAATGTAAACATCTTCCATCCTTGGCCTAGGAAAATTTAGTTTTACTGCAGGAAAAAAGTAAACTCTGTGTCTTACATACACATGTATTACTTAACATTAGTAATATTAACGTTAACATTTTAAATAATAAATATAAAAGCCGTATAAGAAACAAATTGAAAGATTCCCGGCGGTGAACCATTACATTTCACAACTTGCCCTGGAAAGTAAATAGGAAGCTCTCTTACTCGGAGTGCGAGGTAACAAAAGATCTTCGGAAGATATACTCCCGTCTAGCAAGTGTTTCGGTCCTTTAACTTCCTGACACCTATTGTTTTTTGTTCTTTTGGCCCTATTAACATTTTGTGTTATTCTAAATATACCACTGTGATTTTGGGAAATTTCCTCCATGGAGGTTAAAGTTCTTCTTTTGCCAGATCTTTTAACGGGAAGAAACAGGGGGGTCAACGCCCAAAATGTTTCACAAATGTCTTTTGAAAAAGATCACCTCAAATTCTGATTTGGTCCCCAATTTTTCATTTGGCTGGCTTTGACCGCATGCGAATACATAGGCCTACACATTTTATTTTTTTATCTAGAAGGCTCAAATTGTACCTGAAACTTTTGCTTTATTTAGATCACAGGTCATTTTACATATTTCTACACTCTGACACTGGCTGGCAGGGCACCAAAAAAGGGGGATTTTATATATTAGCGGATTAATTGGCTTGTACACAATGAGTGATTTGCCCCTCTAATAGGTGTGACACAACCCTAAAGGGGTTGGGCTACACCTGGGTCATGATTCCCAGGTACCCTTCTGTTAATTTTTCCCCCGCCTCCGGTTTCTTAATTCCTTGCTTCACATCATTTCTGCCACCATGAAGCCAAAGTGAAAATTGCAGTTTAGGTATATCTAAACTTGCTATGCAGCATCCCACTGTTTGCTACGTTTGGTTCATATTGCCATACTAAGTTCCTTTCCGCAGTCTCTGCCAATTTCTTCAGAGTATGTGATCGCGCCCGTCCTCGTATTCCGGTCAACTTGAGCAGGGCATAGACTGAGGTGCTCACCATAACCCTTCCCTACTTCCCCAGCCATTACTCTAGCCGTTATTCCTGCTCTTTTTAGTTCGAGAACAAGGTCACTGTTCTTGGCAGTTTTGTACGTATGCTGTTTGTCCATCCTGGACTCAAACGGCACTGTCAGTTCAATCAGCATCATCTGCTTAGTGCTTGACGATTGCACGACGATATCTGGTCACATATTAGATGTTTAAATTGCCTCAGTCTGACAGCCTGGCAAAATCTACTGCTATTTCCCAGTCGTCCGTACTATCCAATATTGTTGCCACCGGAGGGCTGGCGGATTTGGTTGTGGACGCTGCTGTTTGCCTGCCCTGCACGGAGGAAGTACCTTGGGACAAACTTGGCTACTTGTCTTGTATTTGACTCTTGTCTGGCCTTGTCGACTGCCTCAGCTAATACTCGCACGTGTTGTGGCGCCACATGTACTGTCCTTGTGCCAGTGCCACTTTGCACGCTGATACCACATGCATCAGGGTTTGCTCTCCATTGCAAGTGGGCAACTGGCATCTGTGGTCTTCCCCCATTTCTTTAGGTTTGCGCCAGTGGATAAGGGGTCATATTACACTGACTTGATGATGAAGCTTAATTGCAGTGGTGCCATGTGCCAAGTCAGAGATCTTTGCAGCGCAAGGAAACTTCCCACAAAATTTGTTCATAATCAATCCATAACGTTTGATACTAGTGGAGGGGGNGGGGGGGGGGGGGCACATCTGGAATATTATGTTATATATACATGTAGTATTTTTTTTCCCGTGATTGTGTTCTAGTCTCTAGTCGAATTATCAAATAAAGTGCTGCTCTCAATCACTTTTATATCTATCAAACAATCCCTCTTGTTAAAAATTGGTGATAGTTAAACATTTATAACACAACTCATCTAAACAAAACACTTTTCTAATCAAAATATTAATAGAAAGGTGAGAAAAGACGGAAATAAGAAGTGACTTTTGGGAGGTTTATTCAGTAATCACAAATTAATTAGATTATGAATTACCATAATTACTGAGCGCATGCAAAATTACACTATAAAAAGAAAATAAAAAAGCAGTCACATAACAACAGGGGCATAGGATGTGTGCTTTGTGGGTAATCTAGTTCTTGCTCCCAAACAGCTGACAGTCACAAACCGCCAATGCTTACATAAAAAAAACAACAAAACACTATGTTTCTACCAATATCACAATTTTAGCATGGGGGTAATCTAGTTTTTCTCTCAAATTACTGTCTGTCTTATTCTCTCTTGACTCAAGCCTTGGATAAAAAACATTATTGAAATGAATGCGCTGAATCTGTAGATCTGTGAATGG
>JAWQUT010001052.1:19717-49690 GCA_033807755.1 Ellobium chinense | reverse complement strand
AAAAAAAAAAAAAATTAGAAAATCCTGATAGAGCAGAGAAATTTGGAACGACAGGTTAAAAGCATGAAGCGTCGTTTCCTACTTTATTTAATTTATATGTATTGTTATTATAAGAATATCTGTAAGTACATTGGAATTGGCTACTTATCTTATAGTAGGCACTGAACTGAATTGTGATTGCAAAATATCAACGGCGGTAACAGTCCTAGCAGTGATTTTTAGCATGGAATGAAACAGCCGCTGTTTGCAAAGTTCTCCGGTCGCTAGATCTCTTTCCAACTACAATGTTATTAAAACGTATACCTTGCAAGTAATTGCACAAACGTTCTCCACTGTCCACACATTGACAGAATGTAAAATAGTGTGGTGAAGTTTGGCTCAACGACTCACCCAGGTAGTTTCAATTTCGACACGCCTGTTGTGTCTTTTTATTTTGAAACCCCTCTTTCAGTTTAAATGCCCATTTGCAATTACCACGGGCAGTATTTTAGGCGTCTGAAACAGCAGGGCCATAACTACCTCGCCTGCTATCAACCTTAGCAAAGCCAATACTTCCTTCTTCTGTATATCTGGTCTGGCTAAACGTTACTTCTCTCGGTGTTTTTTCACGGGATCTGGTGAAACTGATTTTTTCCCCTAATGACTTATCAAAGGAATTATAAAGAAAATAAGAAAAAACGGGGGGTGGGGGGAAGCATCTCTTAAGCTGAAATTGTCCTCATAGTGTCTCTTACTTTCTCTCTTCCTTAGCCTACATTTTTATGCTTATTATATCCTAACATCCAGCACCGGTTAATTTGCCTTTCTAAGATACTGGCTCTTATTGAATAAATTTACAGTAAACACAAAGAATTAATCCACCAGGTAGGCGCATTATAATACTAAACATTGCAAAATTATAGCCGATACTCAGCTGAACAAATTACTCAAAGCACAAGCAGGCAAGAGCATTTTACACACTTTCTATGCTTATATTTTTATCCCGATAACGTGTTTGTTGTTGTTGTTGGTGATGATGTTGATGATGATAATGATGACACTGTTGTTGTTACTTAACGTAAATTCCATCTGTTTAAAAGCAGATCGTGCACTTGTGGTCCCTGTGCATCCTACTACTATTTTTTTCCTTTATTATTCATTTTATTTATTTCATACTTCAAAGTAATTTATCTACTTCTCTAATAAATGTAATACGCATTTAAGTCACGTGTAAAATGGTAAATTTGATCTCGGTAGCTAGTGAAATAGTGAACAAATCAAGGGTAGCATCTGTGTGGCACCATTATCGCTCTGGTCAGATCGAAAGGAAAAAATGTTTTTTACTTTACAGCCACATTGCAGATAATAGATTTATTTATTAAAATGTACACAGCAGCAGCTTTCCCTGTAGTGTGTTACTAAGCGTGTGGAAATTGAAAATCCTACCCTAAGCACGTACGCCATGTCAAGGGCACAATTCTGTCAAAATCAACAAAAAAGTCACACAAAAAGTCTATAAAATGAATGGGTGATGCGGTGAAACTCGCGTTGGACGATGGTGGACGATCCGATAAACAGCGGGTTAATGAGCCACAATCATGTGATCTGGAAACATGCGATTGTAATGAGCAAGGGGCATATTTAATATACATTAATATTATTTGAGTTTCATGTTGGACGTCGTCGATGAATACTAAGTTTAATGAATTGTATGCCCATGTTATGTTTGTTTTCTATTCAAGAGCCAGTACAGTACTGAAATTATTCTTGACTGATGTTAGATGACAGATGGACAATAGATGAACAACGGATGAATGACAGACGGATAATAAATGATAGATGGATAGTAGATGAATTATGAATGGATGATGCATGATAAATGGATGATCCATGATAAATGGATGAAAGATGGATGATGATGAAGATAGATGGATAATAGATGGTCAATCAGCGAACAGAAGAAAGACATCGTTTGACTCCTTATATATATAAAGGTCGTATGTTATGAGAAATAAATAAACAAACAATGTACACTGTAGATGTATCCTGTCAAAAAATATTGGAGGCTAGTTGCTTGTCGGACAAAATGCAAAATATTTGAATGCAGTGTTTTTCATCATTATATTAAATCTAATCTAAGTTTACAATATTCAAACTCTCTATGCATTAATGAAAATTTGCCCGGTGATTCAAAAAGTATTCTTCCCAGAGTGGATTGTTTTGCGGAGTTATTAATATGGAAAAGTGCTACCTCTAAACAAATCCAAACTATCACTACAACAACAACAACAACAACAACAACAACACAACAACAACAACAACTGCAATATACCAATTGCTATTTACAAATTCAATTGGCGTTTGACCATTACTAGAATTTGCCACAGTGTAATTTACTTTCTAGGTAAAATTTGTTCCAGTTTCATATTTAAAACAAAACAAAACAAAACCCCCCAAAAACTTGCGTCAATGCAGCTAAATGTAATATTACCCTTTAGAAATACAATATATAACATTGCAAAAGCCTTCTTGATAACAGCAAGTGTTATTCACATTGTAATCGTCACCCCTTTATCACTAATCATGAGAAAGGAATTAGTGATTATAGATTTCCTGCTTGTGGATACGCGACTTTTTCAGCTTTCAAGAAGTGGTCATGTATGTATGTGAGTCTCGGGACCGAGTCAATAAGTTTATTTTAAGCAAGGTTTATCTTAACCACTTTCAAGGAAAACAGCCTGTTTCATGGTATTTTTATTCACATCTTTGAGAAGCTCTATTTTGCTATCCAGACTCAGCGTCTTTTTTTTGCAACTCTGTCATTTTGGAATGCAATGCGAAGGATTTTACGTTGAGATCGGTTCGATGTTTACTGGTCAAGCGCAGGAAAAGAGAAGAAAGGAACTGCTCGTGTACACACACGTACCGGATGGATAGTCTACAATGGGCTAAGCCACTTGTTTGGGACTGGGAAGAGAGAAATGGCACCAACTGTGCGCAGATGCACGCATGAGAGGTGATGTGGAGGGAGGCTAGTCTAGGCTAATCTCAAGTGGACCTCGCATGCAGAGACTGAGTGTACTAACTAGACTAATACAAGGTAAACAAAGCATCGCCCTTCCCACCCTACACTCTCTGCCCCAACCCAACCCCTCTCCGCACACATGGTCCTATTAGATCATCAAGACGGCAGGCAATGCGTGTGGGCTCGACTTTGGCTTATAAAGCCACTTTTTAGTAACTTTAGTATGAATCGCATCTGGTTTACACTTGCGGGCCGACAAGAAGGGTTTATTTTAAGCGGAGGCTGTGTTGTCGGCGTTTATATTAACCAGTCGTTGATTGGTAATGGTAAAGAAGGCAAAAATCGGGACCATGAGGAAAGTTTATTTTAACCGAGATTTTATCTTAAGCGAGTTTATCTTAAGTGGACTCCACTGTATGTATTGTATGTATGTATGTATGTATGTATGTATGTATGTATGTATGTATGTATGTATATGTTATGAATGTGTGCGTGCGTGCGTGCGTGCGTGTGTGTGTTTAAAAAACTAAAAGACATTTATTTAACCTGCACATTAGGAATTCCACTTCGTTCAGTTGAAGTTTTCTGCCATGACGCCATATCGGGGCATTCAGTGCAAAATTCCGATTCTGAATAGGCGTATTTTCTCTTGGTAATTAATGGTACAAACATCACTAGTGTCGGATTAACCGAGGTGGTTACTGGCTGCTGAATAAATGCATCTGTGTTTTCTTCAGGCAATACCTCTTTCATTGAGTTCCAAGGAATATTAGTGAAAAACTACAAGGTGATTAACAGTATTTTGTACTGAATACATTTTAAATAAGAAATCATAGTTACTACCTACTCATCACATTTTCTCGCCCTCAAATATTATTTTATGACTAAAATTAGTGGGCAATATACATACATGCTTTAGAGTAGTCATATTAGCATAATTTATGTCAGTTAGAGAAGTTCAAAATGTTTATTTATCATCTTCATATAATTTGCCACTCAATACAGTAAAATCTGCATCTGGATTCAAGAATCATCTCCACATGTCACGTGGTTGATAACTTTCACTCAAGTTGTGTTTCAAGTTCATGTCAAACTTGAGAGAGAGGAGAAGGTGGGGGTATTTTTGTGCGAACAAATTCTACTTTATGGCAAGCATTGCACATAATATTTTAATAATATGAGCGTAGGAAGTGGTAGAATACGCCTTTAGAGCCTGTTTTATTTTTTTCTTAATTTTAACTGCCATATTAAAAAACAAACAGCTTTGGTCATGTGACGCTTATTTCATAATGAACGTATCTTTAGTGTTCGTGCAAAATTACCAACATTGTTATGCACATGCTTTCTGTTCAGGTTTCAGTCCCCCTTAACAAGTAGGTGGAGCCTCTTTCTTTTATATTATGCAATATCATGTTGCTCGTTACATTTTTTAATGCTTTAGAACGACAAAATGTGATTTTAATTATTTTCTTCAACCAGCAACCCATATTGTAATCTTTGAATAGCTAGCAATAGAGAGAAGTTCGGGGCGTCAGGTTTTGAAATACTTGTATCCTATCATTCACCATGTCCACTTAGGTCCAAAACAGCTGAGAAACCTTCCGTTAGAATTTTTTTTAAAAATGTATCTACCCGACTAATGTAGTATTATTATCTTTTTTCCACGGACTCTGTTCTGGTTGAATTATCGTTGCAAGTGTGCTGCTCTCAATCATATTTATTTCTGTAAAAAAATCATTGACATCACAAACTTGTGATACTCAGCATTAAAACACATTCATATTATTATCATCTAAACAAAGAAAGTATTCCACATACCCTAAAAAAGGAAAGATGACCAAACAAGCGGAAAGCCAAGTGATTTTGTCAAGTTTATTTTGAAACCGCACATTATTTCGATTATGTATAATCATCATTACTGGGCGCACACAAAATAGCACATCTGATCTACTGTAAAAGAACAATAAAAAGCAGCCATATAATAACAAAGGCTGATTGGATCAATCATCCTCGTTCAGTTGAAGTTTTCTGCCATGACGTCATATCGGGGCATTCAGTGCAAAATTCCGATTGGATTGGGATGTCCCTAGATACTACTACGGTGTTCCTAAAGTTTTTGCTGCTTAAATCTCTTGCTTTCGGTCATGATTAAGATTATCTCCGCATATCAACGTAGATCCACGTGTTCTATGAAGTCGACCAGCCTAACCCACACACCGCACGATCGAAACGAGCAAGAGCGACATGGTCGGGGCTGGGATTACTGGGAATTTATTTGTCTATTTGTCTGAAAAATGAGCCATTGTCTACCCTGATCAGAGGGTGCTATATTTAAATTAAATTTCAATTCAATTTTTTTTTTAAAAATGCAACTTTTTAAAGCTCTAACCAGCGCGGCATTCCATACTTTTGCCAGGAGATCGGTCTCTCGCAAGATGCTGGACAGATATGAAAGATGCGATTGTCCTCAGAAAGCTACTGGTTATGTTTATTGCCCAGTCTCGATAACACGATATCTCCCAAGATGCCCTCGCGGGGAAAAAGAAGGAGTGTGGAAAACACCGTTAGGAAGATTACCCAAGTTAACACTCCACAATGAGAAACAAATGCACTATACCTGTTGATCAATCTGAACAAATGAAAAAAAAAACTGATAATAATTTAGCAACATCAAAGTTATGAGAAAACTTTTTTACTCATACACGTATGTTAGGAAATGAGGAATGAGTTTGATGACCTGTGCTTATGGCGGATCTGAAGAACGGTGTCGTTAGGTTAAAACTGTAGGGCAAGGGCGGGTGTAAAAGTGTGGAAGATGAAATCTGCAGAGAGACAGTGTTAAATTAATTAAAGTATATATTTATACTTACATATACGTTGCTTTAAACCTGGGATTAATAAAGATGTCATGGACTGTATTACATACTGTAATTCAAATGCATTGAAAACTTCGACTACTGTACTTCGGAAGGAAGGGAGGAATGGATGGGGTGAAATGGCAGTATCGGTACGTTTTCTGCGGGGTGATGCATGGTGGTTAAGTTTGGAAGGCCACTGGATCAGATTTGCAAAGGCTTTCTGTAGTCTGCGCTAGGTTGAGGTGCATGGTGCACGGAATGTATTAACTCCTTTAGTCTTCGGCGTGCTATTTTCTTAATTCGTACTCCCATCCTGCACATATAATATTACTGATTATTTGACACAGCGCCTATTTCATGGATAACAAGAATACCAGACTTTCTGGTCATGAGAGACAGCTGCAACAGTGTTCAATTTGTCGGGAACGTGATGCTATTATAACTCTCCGGTAAAAAGGGCGCAACATACGTATTTATTCAGTCCAACTCTTCAAGAAGCGATGCACCAAAGTTGTTTCTTGGTACAAAGGTTCATCGCCTATTCCATACACAATACATATGGCGCTTTCGCCACAGCCAAACAAACTCGAGTAGAAGAGCAGGTCATCATACAGATGAGCGTCGTCACTTGCCGTGAAAAATTAATGTATATTCTCTGGCTGTTTCCTTTTCCAACGTACCAAAAAAAAAACCAACGTAGAAGTTTATTCTGTGAAGGCATCTCTCGCGCCATCAAAGGCAAATGTATCAGTATAAAGGACGAATGGGCCCAAGCTGATCTAGGTTTGCTGAAGTTCTGTCAGGATTTACACGTCTTGGAAGTAAAGGATCATCAACAGTGCAGTGGCATCTTAAGGACGGATTTAGGATTTTGGATTTAGGTAACCTAAATGAAGAGAGGAAGTTTAAGACACGGGGATGACCAATTACCAGAGAAAGCAAGGAAGCATTCAAACACCGAGTTTTTTTGTCCCTTTGGACAACATCACAATAACAGCAACTCATGGCCAAGCACTCGTGCAAGGAAAGCCAAAATCTAGCCCCCTGGAGCTAGACTTTGGAGCTCCGTACCAACATACTAGCTCAAAACAAATATTAGATTTATCGCATAACCTCGGGACGCCATTATACTAAATTATAGTATGTTTTCGTGCATACTGTCCTCAGTAGTCAAAGGATCAAAGAAGCTGTCCAGCCAGTGCTCTACGGACGGGTGATAGCATGTTAGTATGAATGCTTTAATTTCTCTGTGAACAGTAGATACATCAAACAAAAAAAATAAAATCATGCTGAGGCAACAGACATGCAGAATACTTTATCTGGCTTATACCATTAAACTTTACGTTTGAATTTGGATGACTAGAACCTTAATTAAAATCTGAATATTTTGTCAGATAGAGGTGTCTATAGCTGTTGAAATAAATAACGTCATTATTTTTGCAACAAGCTGCTGCTGATCGGGAATGAGAAATAATTCTGGACGCAAGGGCCAAACCCGGTAATTCTAGCTCTCCTAATTGAGTCAAATTACATACGAGAATGGTAACAGAACGATGTTCTTTCTTCGCAAAACTGACTCGGCGGGCACCATATAATTTTCAGAGAGAAAAATTATTGGGAAAAAGAAAATTATTCTTGATGTGCTTTTTCTTTAAAGTTGCGTAAATACCTCTCTGCCTTCGATTAATAATATGTGATGGATGGATTTCCAGCCACCATGCGATCATCATCCAGTTATAATCTATTCATCCAATCGCCCATTATCTATCCGTTATCTCTCTACAAAAAAAAAAAAACACAACCAAAAACTCCATCCATCAGCCATCAGGGATCAATAGAGTCACCTGCCCACCTAGCGGCCAGGCCGAGGTGCGGCCACTTTACAGAACTAGACCTCAAATGGACTGTATTCAAACAAAATTTCCAGAGTAACTTCCGTTAGTTCAATAGAACGTGTTTTGGTTACATCCGGTACATCTTCTACCGTTAGAGTGGAAAAGGCGGCAAATTTTGGTTTGCCCTTTGTAAAATAGACTCCAGTGAGATTTTCAAGTAGGTTGACTCAAACATTTCATCTCATTTATACATGAATTTATTGCTGTGGTTTTGTTGTGGGTATGTCTTAAAATGCTTAAAGTTTAATATGGTGGATAGAACAAAATGATTATAAGGCAAATTGTGGAGGTACGGGGGTGACCGCATCCAGGCCAGGCTAAATTTTATGTTGGGCTTGGTGCGGCCACACATAAAGCAAAAATCGCAGAAAAGAGAAATCCATCTAGAGCTAGCCCTAAACTTTCCAAACTAAGACTTTGAAAGCCGGCGCTTTCAGTCCCACTAGATCTAGTAGTACAGTAAAGATCATTAACCTTGACCTGGACGCCAACACTATAGTACACTATTCTCATGCCAGTTGTAGGTCATCTAATGCTTTGAGGGCCTACAGTATACACTAATAGACCAAATGAAATATTATATAGTTAATATAGCCTACACAGGTAATGTTCAAGTTCAAGTTCAATTTTATTTCAATTATTATTTTAATGTGTAGGCACTCTGGATATGGCACAATGCATACGCTTGACGGGATTTGTCAGGCATCAAAGTAAAGCCCCAAACGCCGCAATGTTGTCTGGAGGTGAGTTAACAATAGCATAAAGCCTCCTGTGGCTGGTTACCATTACTGGTATCTTTGTAAGAGACTGCTAGTTTCAACTGAACTTCTTCTGGATCTAGCAATTCCGATATGCGGCCGGGAAATGGGCCTAACATACACGCCAAACGGTGCCGGCGAAAGTGAAACTAAGAAGAAACGCGCGTCAGCATTGATATTGCTGTGTACTCTACGGCATAACGGAATGCCCGCATGTATACTATACTGTACTGTACGAGATGATTTTCAGTACAAGAAAGCTTTTTAAGCGCCCGACTTCATTGCTGAAGGCATTCACGGTATTCTTTTTCATACTGACAGTCGATTTTCGGATTTTGAAGAGTACGAATCCTATTTTCGTAACGAGGTCACATTTTCCTATGAAATACGAAAATTTCGTACTGGTTGGCAGCTATGGTTTGTGTAACACTGAGGATCGTTGTTTTTTCTTTTTGGAAACTGAAAATAGTGTATGTTGTTTTTTTCTGAGTATCGTTTTGTGCAGATTTAGAATAGTCTACATATTTTCTGAGTAAAGTTGCATAAAGGTTCATCCCTGAGTTATGAAAAGGTCTTTGTACTGTCTGTATTCATTTGTTCCCATTTTGTACATCTGTGGGCTTGTTTTCCTGTACATTTACATGCGGCCGTACTTAGGTCATGCTTTTGTTCGCATCTAGGAGAGATGGCCGCACTTATGGCTTACCAGTGACCGCACCTCGGCCAGGTGGCCGCACCTTGGCCATTTTTCCTGACAACATTTTATTAATCTCTGCCATAAATAACAACAGTGAGTGCCTCTCGCCACTTTCAATCCACAGTTATCTTCACATGTCCTAGGTACGGCCAACAAAAAATGTTCTAGGTGTGATAGTGGAGCTAATATAAAGGGAAGTTCTATATAATTCATCCAACATCCATGTATCACCCATTTATTATCTATGATTCACCCAAAATTATCATCCATCACTCACCCACAATCTATCCATTTTAATGGTATCATTAAAACATGAATAGCGTGTTTCTGTGCTAGCACATGGCGAGTACAGAGACACACACACAAACAAGTATTATCGAATAAGAAGTATGATAATATAGTCGAAACCTGATATAACACGGACTATGGGACCAGAGCAAAATCCCTGTTATATCAGATCCCTGTTAAATCAGATAACCAAGGGAAATAAGCAAACACGGTTTGTTGTTGTCATCACTTTTGATCTAGAAGCTTCCTTGCAAAGTGTAAACAATGCTGGACGCCAGTGCATCATGTTAAGTATGGTCATCCCTTTTATTTGTCTTCTGCAAAGGGGACCATGGTAGTTGGCCAGTGTGACATCTAGTATGCCCTGTGGTAGTCAGCCATAGTCCAATAGTGCGCCCAGGAACTTCTGTTTTGATAAACTGTAATAGAGATTCTTTCTAAGAAGTTTAAACGCCGCCATGTTCAGTAATGCAATCCTTTTGATTGTCTTCTGCCATATGAACCCCGGCGACTGGCCTATACTATATGGCTTTTAAAATTTCCTGGTTTGCCATGGCCCGGAATGCTAGTTGTCATCACTTTTGTATTGATCAAGATGGATGGCTCCATACGGAAACAGTGCACAGCTGGAATAGCGGAAAAACGCCCCATAACAGTGCTGTACTGCTTAGACAGTGTAGTCTATATCAAATACAGATTTTGTCTTACATGCGTTCAAGCTCATCTTTTTTCGTCACTACATTGCAATAAAAACAAATAGACATGGTCCAGACATTGTTTACTTTCGATTGCCTTCACACTAGGCTAGCATTAGTTGCACTAGCCTCGCTCGCGTGATCGTGTTTTTGTTCACTGGACTGCACTGCATAATGAGTAATGCTAGACCTACATTCAAAAGTACACAAGAGCTAAAATCCACTTTTTTATTACTTGACCGTGTCTCGGTATCCCTGTTATAACCAGTTTGGCTTTCGTGGGGCCCTGTTATGGCCGATATATTTTATTAAAGATAAAGAGGGGAAAAAAAATGGGGATTTGAAAAATTCCTGTTATAGCCGGATCCCTGTTATATCAGGGCCTGTTATAAATGGTTTTGACTGTACTATAATAGACTAGTTGGACATCCGGACACTATTTTAATTAATCATACCTCCAAATTCCAATACATTTTAGAGGAGACAAAAAAATCTGAATACATTATATCTTTCGGACGGTCCGTAAATTATTTCACAGTAACAAAGAACTGATTAGTTGTGGCCTGAGAAATATGTCTAGTTATTATCTCATTGGATATGAGAGATTTGTACAGTATATTAGTTATACTGTCTCATTACGTCCCGTAAGCGCCCTTGTGAGTGAGTGGTTAGGCACACATCTCACGTTAATAAACTCTTTCTCTTTTAATTGTGTCATTTTCTTGGTTTCTTGATTTTTATCTCCAATAGTTCCAAACTGTAATTGAAGTAATCGTAATAGTGATTCCTGACAAGCGTTAGAACTCCGTTTCCCTTCCTTTACCGTCTCACCCAACAAATCCTGTGTAACTTTTAGCCAGCACTGATTAATGTAGGCCTACATGTTGCTTAATGAGGACGACCAAATTTTGTGTATAAAACGTAATTAAATGTAATTTGGGACTTCCGGTTCCGGCTCTCTCGGGGAGAGCCACGTCCTCAGCAGTTGGCGAAGTTTTTGGCGAGTTTTTGTGGTGTTTCTAGGTAGTTACTGCTTTAGGTGTATGTGATTAGATAATAAAGTGTTTCTGGTAAGAGCTTTGTTATTTGGACCAGGTTTGTTTTTTTTTGAGATTTTTGCCTGTTTTCGTTAGGTTTTCGGCAGGTGTGTAGTTCGTGTTTACTTCCAGGTAAGCCTTAGTTTACACTGTGAAGCCAAAGCCATGTCCACTGAGTTAACCACCGTGAGTCCCATATTCGTGAAGTGTGTGCTCTGATGCCTGTGGTCTCTCAGAGGTTAACGACAGTATTTTGGACGTCTGTAGGGCAGCAGAGGAGACCAGTGGTATTAATTCAGTTTTTGGCTGCCAAAAGTTACAGGTACATACAGGATCTACCCTAACTCAGAGGCGGCCCGTATCAAGCTGGTGGCCATCGGGTTCTCAATCAACGGGCAACGGGTTTTCCCCAGCCCATTTAACCCTTCTAAGAGATTTACAGTAGATGGTATTGAGATAGAAGCCTCTAAACTTACTGTATCAAACCTGCCGCTGTCTGTAGCAAATGAAGACGTGCTCTTAGCAGTCAAGTCAGCGGGATACGAACCGCTCAGTGAAATTAGGCTAGAGTGTGTTCGGGACCGTTCTGGATTTCTCACACGATTCAGAAACGGGAATAGGGCCATCTTTATTCGTAAACCCACTAAGAGGCTAAGGCAGTCAGTTACGGTGCATGACAAATTCAAGGCCTACCTGTACTATCCTGAACGTGAGGAGGTAGAAAAGGTGACCCACCAGGCGGATACACCTGTGGAGTCCAATCTAGACGACACACCAAAAAGTAACACTGGCCCACAGTCTTTATCAGTATCACACGAGCTAAAAAAGACAACAAGCAATGTCGTGTATGCCGACACACTTACCAAAATCAGGTCATGAGCTCAGTAACAGTGGTAGTGAACTCATCAGTGAACTCATGGGCTGCAGTGAAGGGGTGGGGGCGCATGACAGTCCACTAAAAGCCAATTCGACCGAGGCGGAGAGTACTACCGAGGAAAAGGTGGGGGAGACAATTTCCGTGACAGCGATTTCTGAGCGCTCGGTAAGTGCTCAAGCCCCCGACAAGGAGAAGACTGGCGAGAAGGATACATCTTTACCCGAGCGAGAGCCGAGTCGTAGCAGGGCGTGAACAAAGAGTAACTCCCCACGCCAGCGGCAGGTGGGCTCCACAGGTGGGATTGGATATAACTTCCATCGAGGGGAGGGAGCACCTCGGAACAGCGCTCTTTTCGACTTCTTTGTTACAGAACAATAGCTTGTAAATCCACGGAACAGCGTCGATATCGTTCCTATGGAATCGTTGTCGTAATCGAAAAGTGCAACATCCAGAAGCGTACTACAGTACTAGGGTACGGCTTTGTCTTTCCCATGTGAACATGTTTTTTTGATGGGCGCCATGCCCCCTGCATAACCTACAAGCACACACACAAAAACAAACAAAGAAATTCCTACACACATATGTATACTCATCTACAATCATACAGCACTACCATCCACTTACCGTAAAACCATTGACATAGAACCAGGTAAGAAATATCTGAGTAAATCTAGTTGGCTAGATTAGCTAGTCTAGTTAGGTTAGATACACATTTCAATTTTTCCAACCCCCTCTTAGGTACGCCCCTGGAAATATCTGAATATAATGTCATGTCTGGAAAGGACAGTCATGAGAATAACAGTTCAGTGAGCTCAACTCGACAACCCATGTCTCTCTCACCCACGTGTTGTTGTTGAAATCGAATGAACAAATGATATGCGTATTCGAAGGCGTACTCGCACAAGAGCGCTGTTCCATGGATTTCGAAAGAGCGCTGTTCGGTGGATCCTGTTACGTCAAGGGCACTGTTCCGAGGACCCCCGCTAGGGGAGAGGGCACCCAGGTCCTTTTCTCGCAAACGCTCGGGAGACAGGGATTCGCCTTCGGAGT
Organism: Ellobium chinense; assembly: GCA_033807755.1. NCBI lineage: Eukaryota > Metazoa > Mollusca > Gastropoda > Ellobiida > Ellobiidae > Ellobium > Ellobium chinense. The sequence goes on along the minus strand of JAWQUT010001052.1, from coordinate 36,531 downwards.
CGCCGAGTGAGCGAGTCTCGGTTAAGTCATAGAGACTTCGGCAGAGAAACAGTGGGATTTTTTTTTCGGTCTCGACCTCAGCCCGTCTCTTGGATATTGAGTTAGGACATCTCTTCGGTGTATGGTACTATCCTTGACATCTGCTACTTGCAATGTCAGAGGAATACGCAATTGTAAAAAAACGTAAATTAATCTTCAAATATATAGAAACTAAAAGACCTGATATTATCTGTTTACAAGAAACATATATTATTAAAAAGGACGAGGAAGAATGGGGCAAGCAGTGGGCCGGTTCTTTCTTCAGTTCGCCGGGAACAACACATAGTAAAGGTCTTGTAACTCTATGTGGAAAAAACGTAGACAGAGCGGAGAAACTACATGAGGAAGAACGGGTATTAATAGTGTCTTGTCAAAGTGGAGAAGAGTCATACTTAATCATAAATGTGTATGCATCGACTGACAAGGAGCTAGCCAAAATAAAATTCATCAAACATCTCGACAATATAATAAGTCAGTATATAAAAGCAAATGTACATGTAATTCTTGCAGGAGACTTCAATACAGTCCAAAGTAATTCAGTTGATATTATCGCGGGAGAACAGCATAATAGATACTGTAGCGGCCTTTAATGACTTTGTAGCTACCAATAATGTAATGGATGCATGGAGGATTTTTAACCCACCATTGAAAGAATATACCTGGAAACGAAATGACCCCTTTATTGCACGCAGATTAGACTATATCTTTATAGATAACGACCTGATTTCAAAAGGAACTAAGTCACAAATACACACTGTATGGTTATTTTCTCACGGGAAATCTCAACATATCGACGAGACCCTTCATATTACAAATTTAATAATTCCCTGCTTTCCAATCCAGATTTCATTAAAGAAATGAGAAATTACATCTTAAATCTGAGCAAAGACTTAATCACACTTGATCCTCATGATAAGTGGGAGACTTTAAAAGCAAGAATTATGGGGAAAGCCATACACTGGAGCAAACGAAAAGCTCTTGAAAAGGACAAGGAAAAACCACGGATAGAGCAAAAACTTAATGAATTGGAACGTAAATTATCAGCATCAGAGAATAAGAAAGAAATACTTCAAAATATTGGGAAGGAGCAAGCCAAGTTAGAAATCATCTTATTGTCGGAACAAAAAGGAGCCGCAGTGAGGGCGAACATTAAATGGATTGAAGAAGGTGAAAAAGGAACAGCATATTTTTTGAGACTGGAGAAAGCAAGAAGATGGCAAAGCACAATAACAAATCTACAAACAGATCAGGGTATACATGTAGTTTACACACAGAGAGAAGTCCAGAATGAAATTTATAATTACTTTTCTAAACTCTATAAAAAACGGAGATCTAATCTTGACCATATACAATCATTCCATGAAGACCTTTTAATTCCAAAAGTAAATGAAGAACATCATATTGCACTGGAGAAAGAAATCACCTTGGAAGAAATTGGCCAGTCATTGAAAGAACTAAAGAATAACTCGGCTCCAGGCATAGATGGATTGACTACGGAGTTCTATAAAATACAGTATTTTGGAATGAGATAAAGGAAGATTTGATAAATTGCTATCAATATAGTCAAAAAACGGAAACACTTACCTTCTCACAGAAAGTGGGGGTGATAACCTTACTTCACAAAGGAAAAGATTTATCCAGGAACGTCTTAGAAAATATGGAGGCCCATTTCAGTGACCAATGTCGATTATAAAATATTGAGCAAAGTTTTGGTTGAGAGACTCAAACAAGTTCTTCCATTTCTAATTTCTGATACGCAATTCGGGTTCATGAAAGGTCGTAGTGCAGCCATATTATTGAGACAAATTGATGACATTTTGGAATTTGCAGAACAAACTAAGAAGCCTGGATACGTTTTAGCAATCGATTACTCTAAATGCTTTGACCGCGTGTCACACGAGTACGTGATTTATGCATTGGAAAGCTTTGGATTTAACAAAATATTCATATAATGGATCGAGACAATCATGTATGATGGAAGGAGCTGTGTAAACAACGGAGGATGGCTGTCTGACTTCTTTAAGCTAGAGCAAGGTATTCGACAAGGATGTCCATGCTCTCCTCTGATTTATCTTCTGGTAGCTGAAAGTGAAAGGCATGGATATTCCATGGAACACGGTGCCAGTAAAAATCTTACAAAACGCGGACGATACAACGCTTTTTTTACGAGATGTGATGGACTTTAGGGAGGCGCTCTCCAAAAATAAAGGTGTTCTCAGAATTTTCAGGACTGATACTCAATCGTCAGAAATCACATATGATACCAATCAGTAGCGCTAGCCACATATCATTTAGCACAGAAGGCATTAAACAAGTAGTTCAGATGAAAATATTGGGCATTACGTTCCAATCAGGTATCCCAGCGGCAGAAGTAGAAGATAACTGGAATGGAGTAATTGACAGGATAAACAGAACTATCAATATATGGTCTAAAAGGAATCTGTCGATACAAGGGAAAATACTGGTAGCAAAAACATTTCTTATCTCCCAATGTATTCATATCATGCAAAGCGTTGGGATGCCGGAAAAAATAATCGATCAAATCAACAGGAAATTATTCACTTATATATGGCGCAGAAAGTATTCAAATAAAAAAGCCTTCGAGAAAGTAAAGAGAAATACAGTATCATGTGTTCACCGGTTAAGAAAGGAGGTTTGAAAATGATAAACTTGAAACAGATGCAGGAAAGCTTTTTAATACAGTGGGCTATGCGAATGTGCAATGGGGAACAATCAACATGGAAACTCTTGCCTTACTATTTTCTGAGAAAAATGGATGGCATTTACATACTTCAAGCAAATACAAGGAATATCAAAGATGTTGATATGGATAAAATAAGCTCTCCATTTTGGAAGAGAGTAATTGTATCTTGGACTTCACATAAGAGCACAAAACACAGAGATGAAGAAGTAGTAAGCAGTTATCTGTGGCACAATGAGGATCTAGTTTATAAAAACAAAGTAATTTTTTTTTCAAGCAATGGGCTGATGCAGGAATACGCTATATAGAGGACATACTAGTGAGGAGAGAATTTCCAACATGGGAGCAGATGCACGAACGAATTGGTAAAAGTGCAACTTTGATATTTGAATATAATTCATTCACTGAAACACGCATTTACTTATTTCACGGAGAAGCTGCTGCGAGGCGCACCCCAGAAGGGGTTCTTTTTCAAAATGCATGATACTGTTTCAAAATTCAAATGACTGGACAGCAAATAAGAAAATTAATTGTAAATGAAGCCTATGAAATTCCACATATCTCAATGTTCTGGAAAAAAAAAATGGGCACAGAAATAAACACAAGTCACTGGTCTCTAGTGTTATGAGGTCCCCCTCGTCCTAACTACTTCATACATACATAAAAGACAAAAGAGGATCCTTCAATACATTTCTAGTTTAATCTAAAGCCCGACAGCCTATTAACAAAGAAGAATACAAGATTACAATAATAATTAAAGGTATATGCAATAATCCATCATTTAGGTAGTAATTAGTCTCACAATAATTGCGTCCTATAATTCCCACTGGGGTAAAGGCTCCACAGTAAGTATCTCCTATGAGGTCCTATGAGGTTCCTATAACATCACCTCACTCATCATAATCTCACTTCATTCACCCATTCAATAAGCAGTACCAAGGTTTCAGGAAACCTAAGTACAGTGAAACCTCGCTATACCGCCACCCGTTATACCGCCATTCCCGCATACCGCCAGCTTTTCGCCGTGGAACGGATCTGACACCAATATAAAGTCACTAAAAATCTCGTTATACCGCCATCCGCCATCCGCCAACAGTTTAACTGTTACATTCATAACTTGAGTATAGTAAATATTGCTCGTTATACCGCCAACGTAAATTTAATCCCCACTCCCCACTCCCCACCTCTACCTAAACAGAACATCACTTGGCGCCACAGTCTGTGCTTGTTACTCAAACACCAATCCTACTACACACTCTTCGCTTTTTGGAAGCGAAGTCCTGATAGGCCTACTGATGGGGCATGCAGTGGGAAAGGCGGGTCACAGTTCAATCTCCTCTCGCACAATAGGCCTAGAGAGTTTGCGAACGAACGTAAGCGCGCGCGAGGTGATGCTTCAACTGGTTCGCACCGGTCACGGGGTACGATGCAAGCAGCACACATTGATCTATGACTTACACGTAGCGCTTGTGTGATTCTCCGACCTGGATGTGTAATGTGTAGTAGTCAACTTCTTTTCTTATCATTCTCCAACTTGACACAGACGCTTCCAATCCTTAGTTCTTGCTTGTTTTTAATTTTAACACTAGTGTTTTAAAGGGAGATAACTGCATTATTTTAGACATGGTAGCCAGTCCAATGTTGGTAAATTACGTATTTCCCTTGTTCTACATGGTATTTTCGTTGTACCGCCATTCTCGTTATACCGCCATGTTTCTGTTTGCCCCATACTTGGCGGTATAACGAGGTTTCACTGTATTTTTTGAGACTATGCCAAATAAAATAATACATCTCCATATCTTAATATTCTCGACCCTTGATTTTGTTACTAGGGCCTTCAGTGTATCATTCTGGTTCTTTTTTATCTGGTCCGGACTACTTGTCATCGTTTGTGGGCCCATGCAGGTCCTCTGTTCTATTTCACAAGCCAATTTTATCAAAAACAATGAACACTGAAAGTTAATAAAAGGACTCTGATATATTGCTAAAAGCTACCTCTTTACTCTCGGCCCTATCTCAGCTGCTAAAAGTCACAATATCTGCTTTCAATGTGATGATCAACTCACCTTGAAGATAATGTCAACATACTCCATGGGTGTAAACAGCTTCAGGTAAGGGTATAGAGTCATATTCACATTNATAATACCTTCTTCCCGACATTCCCATCATAGTACAATATGCTGACACTGCAATACTTCTCTTTTCACTCTCACAGTATTACCAATGTCATGTAATATATATCATATCATAATATCATCAATACTTTCTCACTGACTACGCATCGCTCTTTAGTCGCTGCTCCTAGTTCACATCAGCATTTCATTTAACACATGCGTTAACATCAGATCATTACTCTCGCTATGTTTCTAAGCCCAGGTTACATCATAGGTTAAATATCTAGGCCTATCTTATCCTCTCTATAAGTTTAAGAACATACTTACGAGAAGGCCTGAATCAGTCAAACGCACACTCTCGTTCACAATATTACTCTGTCGTGCATATCGTCTCATGCGTAAGCACATACGAGCGTTGGGGAGCTGCTCGACTGAACTTTTGAGCGAGCTTTTATAGTACTACTTTCTCTCGTCCTTTCACTCCCTCATTCTCCCGCTATCTCGTGCTCCACGTACATTGCTTAAAAGTAGTCAGTAGTCTAGACACTGACCCCAAAATTATATTTTCCGAGTGAGCGCTCTAAGCTTGGGTGACCTCGTGACATCTAGCGAGTAAGGTTACTACAGAAACACGGCTTAGAACTCTTCAGTGGAAAATACTTCATAATATTTATCCGACATCCATCTTGCTATACAAGCTTCGCATCAAGGATAGTGAATTTTGCGAGTTCTCTGAGGAGAAAGATTATGTTGAACATTTTTTTGTAACTTGCAAGCTAGTCAAACCTTTATGGAAAGAAGTGGAGCTGATGATTAATACGTGGACTGGCAAAAGAGTGACGCTAACACTGGCTAACAGTCAATGATATTTTACTGGGCTTTTCAGAAACGACAGGAAGCATTGACAAATATATGTACAATAAGATTAATCATCTCATAGTAATAGCTAAAATGTGCATTGGGAAGTTTAAATACGGAAAAAAGCTTCGACTTTGTCGCCATCATATTCAGTGTCAGTTAAGGAAAATATGGTAGGAGACCGTAGATCACTTCCTGAATGAAAGAGAGCGTGAATGAGAAGCAAAAAAAAAAAAAGGGGGGGGGGGGGCAAAAACTTGGCCTNCTTATGTAGTCCCATAGTGCCTACAAAAAGGAAGTTAATTTATACAATTTACTTATCCGATTATTCACTCAATTATCCAACTATTTATTCTTCCTTTTTTGATTCATAATTTTACAGTATTTAGTTTTGAAAGTTACAATGCCGTGAAACAGTATGAGCTTGCGTTCGCCACCACCACAGCTTAGACTGACCTGGGGCACCATGATAAAGTACAGTGTTGATACTGCAAAAAGTACTCATTCAGAAATAGCTGCTTATAATGAATATCAACGCGATACAGCGTGAAAAACGCCAACGTTTATGTTCTATCGCAAACAGGCTAACAGTAATCATGTACACAGCAGTAGGCTATAGTTGCCATCAACAACACGCTCGTACTGTCTGCTGTCAAGTTCTATAGACCTAGGAATAGGTCCGCATACAGCTGACAAAGCAGAGATCAGTTAGAGTTTCTCTGTCAACTATGACTGTAGTGACGTCCGGCAGACAGTGAACTCTGGGGATGTCGTAAGCATACTGAAAAGATAACTACGACACCTCTTTATCTATTTATTTATATTATCTTATCCTCTTGTTCTATCTATCTATTTACTGATCTCTATATTTACGTACTTATTTATTTTGAGTATCTTATACAAGAATCAATAATAATTGTTTGTTCTTTTCCCACTTTTTGTTATTTTACCTTATTTTATTTATCTTTTGTATTTATCTATTTTTTTTTCAATAATATCAACTTTCTTGGGCACAATAATAGGCTAGCATGAATTTCACAAACAGTCTGAGCCCATTAAAAAAAAAAGAAAAAAATGTAATTTGTGTTTTTTTATAGTCGTGTGCACAGCCATTAATTGTACCTGGTGTCTATAGCTACCGAATGTTGCTTTTGTTGCTGAAAACAGTCCTCTAGGTTAAAGCGCATCCCAAGGCCAGTTATGAGATCCTTCTGGTGACTCGCAATACGATGACACTGGTTTCGGCGGATACTTTGATAACGTGTGATTTTATCAAGCTCGGCTGGCGCCATCAGCTATCCATATATTTGCAAAAATGGTGTGATACAGACTTAATCTTATATGCTAACGGCAATAAGAAAAATGGACTTCTGAAGAGCACTTCGCAAGTGAAAAAATTTTATTTAAAGTTTTATTCCAGGTAGCGCTCACACATCAGTGAACGCCATAACTGAGGCCACAATATTGGATCAACGACAAACTTTTTGTCCTGGCGCGTGAAAGATGCAGCCTGATTTCATTTCATTTATCATTTCAAGGTTCTCCTTGACGGCAAACAAGGTTAGGTAGCCACATTCACAAACCCAACGTCTTCAAATCCTCTTTCTATTAAAAAAGACCGTTCTTGTTTCAGTCACATAGCATCCTGTATGTCTGGGTTAGTTGTGGAAGCGCGCTGGGTTGAACGTTGGCCATATTCTGTTTCTGTTCCTCGATGTTCTTTTCAAAACTGCCGGTGATATTTATTGCCATCCGGTGGCAGATCAATTGGAACCAATTAACAGTCAACGATTATGTTTCTACTGCTGAAGTTTCCACCAACTGCAGTGGATAATATTCATTATCACCATACCTGGAACGTCTGTGCTTAACCCGAATAATTTAACGTCTCATTTGACTTGCATAATATTTATCTATTTATTTAAGCATAGCATTCTTACGTATCCATTTGTTTGTACAATTATTTATGTCCATTACAGAGGCTTTTTGACGAGCAGTATTTAACGTGAACATTACCTAACTAGAAACTAATTTCATTTTCCGCACAATATGACAGTAGTTGACTCGCAAGGCATGCTTAGAAGAGGGTATACGTTTAAATAAAAGGACAACCTGAAACATGCTATGGATAAGTTCAAGGAATTCAACGACAAAAGAGAAAAAAAAAAGCAGTTTCAAAAACCACAGAATAAAGAAACTGGCCGTATGGGAAAGCTATATTGTGAAACAAAGTGACCTCGTAGAATAACCACTATTTACTACAACTAGATGGTGACAATCACAACACAGCAGTCTGCCCTTGTAAGGATGTTGGATGGTAGGCTCAAGGAACAGTGAACTACTATTTTGCAAACAGGCCGGGTCCACAACCAAGTAAACAGCTTTGAACCAGAGCTTTCTCGCAACTACAGCACTCATGCTGATAATTTAAGTGAAAGGGAGGTACGTCTTCTATGTTTCCGGCATGCAAATTAAGTTACGCACAACACTCCCAATGTCAGCCTGTGCGAATATTGCTATTCTAATAAAGTCAAAGCATATGGTAAAGAAAAGGCTGGTTTCAAATAATGGGCGCAGAAAATTCGTCCTAACTTTTGTTTGATCTCAGATTTCATAAAAAATTTACACAAACATAATATAGCCAAACAAGAAACGTGAAGTATGTTGTTTACTCCCTGTGCAATGGTCTCGGCGAGCAAGTGTGCGAAACCTCTAGAATTAGTTAGAAATTTAGAGTTTTCTGTTGTACATCGGAGGTAGCTCGGCATACAATGGCGGCCACCACTTGCAGTTTCAAATTTGTCAGTGGAACTTTTTTTTTTCAATTTTATAAACGGTATTGTATCGGGGGAGATGTGGCTATAATCAAGGGTGGTAACATGGTAATAATTGAGGCATAGATATGATAAAGGAAACAACACTCGCAAGTCAGGGCACTCTTTTCTAGCTCTTCCGTTTCAGCCGCTGCCAGCTTGGCTTCCCTTGATCAGAATCTCTGATTCATGGCTCTCTGAATGAAAGGACCGCTCCTTCCGTTTGCCTGAACCACAAGGGGAGTTTGTGGATTTGGAGGCTTACATCTTTATTATAACGGAAGGCCTGAATAGGACAAGGGCTGTCAATACTAGACGGACTCTCTTCTTAATACAGTAATGTAGTGACCTTATATTTATATAATCAGCGTTTATATGTGAGGACGAACAGAGAGCCCATCCAGGAAAAATTTCATCGAAATAGATGACTGAGTCGGTGCATATTAATTATTGTAAGAAACAGAAGGAAAAATAACTAACGAGAAAGTTAATAAATGTACGTCGTTACCTACACTATCAAAATCAAGGAATCTCCAATTCAGTGCTTGGTTTATGATTTGGAACAGCACTAGTTAGGAGTGTTTCTGAATATTGCCGGCAGTGTTTGTCGAATAACAACAACCAAACAAAAACTGACGTATCGAAGAGATTAATGAATTGAGAGCATTTCCTAAGTCATAGCTTATTTTTTTTTCTTTGAGACATGATGCGTCCCTGCAAATTCTGAGACTCAATTTATTCCAAACATGAACAGTAGTATCACCCTAGATATAACTCATCAGATATCAAACTGTGCAGAGGTAGACACTAACCACAAGAAAATCTCCAGAAAGCACCTGTATGTGTTCTGATCTTTGACTAACCACAATAGGCTGACTTCAAAAAAAAAACCACAGAAACAACCGTATCTCCTAGACAATGATGTATCTCTGTAGTACCTATGATTTTTTTTTAATGTTTTAAAAAACAAATAAAAATAATTTGCTTAACAGCTATAATTGAACAAGATTAACTCCCCCTTTTACAAATGGGAGCAAGATGACTGAGATCTAGATCAGAGGCGATAAAATACCTAGCGCAACGAAAGGCATCATACTCATAGACGAATGCATTAATCTCTATGAAAAAGTTGGACCACTCTATTCCAAAATAAATAAAAGTTGGAAATATAAGAGAAGTGGAGTTTTGCCGATTTTACCTGGCTAAAACACGGGCGCAAACGCCTTCGATCCGTCTTCAAAATCTAGTTCTTCTACCATCCACACAAAGGGAGGAATGGTGACAAGACAGCCTCCCAAGTCCACATAACACGGCGTTGGTGTTAAAAGTATGACCGGCTCTGCTGACGATTACCGAATCGGGCGGATTTAAGCGATCTATCGGAGATTGTATTTCGTTGCTATACACATTCCTTTTTTTTTTTTTTAAAGGTGAGGACTGATGTGAATAGTTACCTCTTGTGTATTTTTCTACGAATTCAGGTGAAAACCGCATGTTTTTACGTCACACAGTTATCAAGAAATCTGTGACACAAATTTGGCAGAAGCGTTTTATTAATCTATATTATAAGACTGGAGCGGGGGCATGGCATGCTCCCGTCCTAACGCATAACTTTCAAAATCGTTGTTTGTAAAATTCGGCTAAAAACGTCAACGTGTACAATATCCCATACAGAATGTTTAGCATCACTGATTTGATTAATCAGTTTACAAAGTTTGTGCCGCAGTTTTCTCTTTGTCTTTGTTTCCGGCATTCATTCTGTCATTTCGTCGACTCCAAATAAAACTTTAAAATTTCGTACCGGAAAGACATTGCGTTCGTCTGCCACTGGAAATTTGAACGCACACGCCGACACCAGTTCGAAGATCCAAATCGATTCAAAACTCACAATTCACAACGTGTTTTAAAGCGGTATGTATGTGAACTTTATAAGACTGGATCGGGGGCGTGGCACGTTAAATTCGAACGCGATAAACTCATAACCTGCTACACGTAACATTCGAGTCCAAAATCGGTAACCTGTATGAAATTCGACAAAAGAGATAAGCGTCAGTGTGTGCTCACAAAAGGTGCAAGATTCCATTAGTTATGTACGGGCTTCGCTCAGTTTCATCGTTTTTAAAGGATAAGGTTGAAATATCTGCTTTCCATTCACTGATGACGCTTTGCTCTGTGAAGTCGTCCAGCCCCATATCAGCGGGTAAACTCGTAAACTTAGCCATCCAGTAGTGCCACGTTTACTATAGTCTATATTGCTACTTCTACATCATAGTAATAAAGCAAGGCTCTCCATGTAGCATATAATCCTATTTCTGTCATCCAACGTCCCATTCATAGAATGGGTGTCTATGCTAGTACAGTATAGTTATAAGAATATATAACTAACGTACAAATTCCAGCTAAGCGGAACAGAAGCGTATAAATTAAATATTGCAGGATATAACTGCTTACACTTCCACTTTTACTCAGTTTCAGTTTGACTCACAAACTGTATTCTTGAGCCGAAATATGATGTGAGACATTATAGGCATAGAAATACAGCATAAACAGTGGAGCACACTTAGTATAGAAACGCTTAGTACTTAAAAACAAGTGCTGAGAACAGTTTAATTGGTCCCGATTTTTCTTCTCTAAGGGTACACGTAGTTCTGTTAATAAGGACACTTTGATGCAGTGCGCTCTGAAACATTCCCATGTGATATCGGAAGAAGACAAGGCGAGAATCTCTCTTGCCTAGTATTTTGCATGTTTCTAAACGACATAGGGTCTTCTCTTAATTTAAAAAAAACAAAACGTTGAAGGAATAGACTGATATTATAAATAACGGAAATGTGCAAATAGTCTTTAAACTATTGGTGCTTTTGTATGCGAACGACACCGTATTACTAACAAATTCTTGTTACAAATTTTTACAATCATAGGCCATGTTCAGTTAAAATTACTGAAAAACGTTTTCGAATTAAAGACAAATACAACCAATTCCTTAGCGCTAGATGTTACGGGCTGTTACTCCATTAGTTATGACTTTGATAAAAAGAAAGGCAGTTGCTTTCTAGATTAAGCTAGTTACAGGAAAACATGCGAAATCATCAAGGTGTATAGATCTACATGTATGAATATGATGCTATTTATTATCAGAATAATAACCTTTGTAAATGTGCATGGCGCACAAAAGTGGAAGATATACTTAACAACATAGGCCTTAGGGAAAGTTTACCTAGTCAAGACGTGCATCTAGCGGTAGCAAGTCTATGCTGGAAATAGACAGCTGACTGAAAGATAAAGTTATCAATAATTGGAAAATCAGCATAGAGGCGCAGTAAGGGTGGGTTTTATAGCTGTCTGAAAGAGGAATTAAAATACGAAGAAAATATGACCTATTCCACTTCGATTTAGGCAAAAATATAGCAAAATTTAGATCATGCAACCATAACCTGTCCCATAGGGGAGGTGAAAGGAAATTGAATATAAAGACAGAAAATGTCCATTTTATAAATGTCTGGGTGATGAATTCCATGCATTCATACATTGTATGAATGTGGTCCATTTTCGCAAGAAAGATATTATATACACGCCAATATATCATAGAAGATACAAGAACTTATTGGAAGCAGAAATGCAAGCATTCTAATGACCCTGGCAAAATATAGGGCCCTACCAAAAATGTGCTGTTGAAGTTTCATTAAAAATAACCAGTCTAATTCACTGGCTAGAATTGGCACCAAACGTCAACGAGATCCCGATTCCTGAGGAGATTGAGTTTGTGTTTTACGGCGTGTCAGCACGATTACGGCTATGAGGAGATATGACACTCTTTGGTACGATATCGATAACTATTCTGAAATTATTCTATCAGTTATAGCGGATGTATGCAGTGAGCCGGTCAAAGTGATTCAAATCTTATGGAGCTGAAATGTGGCAGAGATTAGCAGGTGGTTATTTTCTCTTGATGTTGTATGAAGAAAGGGAGTAATCGTTAATGAATTTAAAACTGTGTGCGTACATTATCTGGTTACTAGTTAAGATGTGACTTCTGTACATTGATATTTACTCATATTTGCATCGTGTGCTGTTCCGTTGCCAATGTAAACTCTGTTGTTCGCCCACGTACCACAGTTGTGATCTGGCTTTCAGTTCAATAAACTTGTTAAACGTGTTAACCTTGATAAGGCAAGTATCTGCATGTAGAGAAAATCTTATTTCAGTCACCTAATGCCCGATTCACAATGTGCGTGTCCATGCTAGTCTATAATAATACTGCATCATAATAAAGCTAAGGTTTCGAGTTCATGTAACGCCTATGCATTTCATTTCATGGACACTTACATCCATGAAATTTTATATCCCACCATTTTCGTCAATAGCCTTTTGGATGGCAGTCTCAGATTTTATAGGGAGGCATTATATACATATTAATTCTGTGTAAAGCTTCCTGTAACTATCAGTTGTGAGTTTGGATTTCCTGAAACTTTCGTTGCATTGCTTTCTTTTATCAGAGTTCATTGGTCAAAGGTCACACAACTTCTCGTTGTACCATAATTTGCTGTCAGGCATCCAAATCAATTTCAGAATGGGTGTTGTTACTGCTGGTGATGTTAATGTTAATGCCATTTGTCTTCTAGTTCTATACCGGTACTTTATTTTCTTCTTGATTTCTTTGACTAGCTACAGTCACTGAAAAATTGGCTTAATGAACCACTGCTTTTGTATCATATATGCAGGAAAGGAGAAATAGAGTTGATGTGATGTTAATATGTCTTTGGGGTTATTTTTTTTCAAAATCCATATATATTTATGTTACTTATATTAAAAAAACCATTGAACTCTTTTACCACTGTTGAATTTAACTGAAAATGAATATAACGAGGTTTATTCACAATAGAAATCTTTTTTTTTTTTAAAATGGGTTCCGGTAATCATGTCGTATTTTTCATTTGTGTGTTTTTTGGTGTTTTTTTTTTTTTTTGTAGGCTGTGTTAAAATTGCTGGCATCAAGTAATATGTTCATTACTGTATGTGTTGTGAAGCACCATAAGCCTATACTCTGTGTATATTGTCCTTTTCTTCTTAATCATGCCAACATTGGTTTTAGTTCACCTTACATCTGTAGGAAATCAAGACTAACGTCGGGTTGTGTGCTGGCACTGCAAAAATGGTGTCATGCTCAAGTACGGAACAGGGCTACGTTTGTCTGGTTTCTGCGATTTGACATGGGAAGCCATAACCCTTCCTTGGCAAATTGAAGTATCATGCTCTAAGAAGCAAGCCAAGATGGCTGTGATTAATGTGGAAGAGAAAGGAAACAATACACTGACCAGAAAGTGGTGTTTGCTATACTTATATCTTTGCTTCATTCATTAGCATACAGATCATCGTTGATTCGTGCCATATCCTCCTCCACAAGGCCATTGACAAAATGTTTGACAAACAAATTTGGAAAAGCAGATGGGTACCACTATGTTATTAAACGTTTTCCTTCCAGGTGTGTATACATTGCAAGATATTTCTAACAAACCTCTAATACTTGTGCTCTCTTTCTCACTGTGACTCGTGACTGGCACGCACCAACCAAAAGCGTACCCTTCGCTAAGAACTGCTCACAGAATAAAAGGAAGAGGTGTAGTTCCTACTGTGTCAAACTGCAGGGATCAACTAAACGCAGCCCAGTTTGTACTGGTTGTACAGACATTTTCTGCTACCCACAGGCAGAGGGAAACTAAGCATAGTAAAAAAGATGGCCGTGGCTATGAAATTATTAAAATCAGGGCGAGGAAAAAAGTTGCTCTTTTATTCTGTCAGCAGTAGAACACAATAAGGACAAAAGTAGTTTTGGTCCCGACCTCTGTTCTCTTTGGGTACGTGTGTGGCTAATACATATAACTTTTAATAAATACACTTTTGATCTGCTCCAAATGTACGCATTATCCGCATTATCCGTGCTCAACTGTAAATAGTTTCAGATATAGTGTAAACTCTTACAAACCATAACAACACAGACACTGTCTAAAGAAGCTTTTAAAGGGTGCAGTTCCTGCCCCCTCCTTCCCTCCCCCTTTCCACAAATATAAATACTAAAAAAATACATACAAAAAAATAAATATGCAATTTTAATGTAGTCCCTATAAAATCAGAAAACTGGCCATGGAGAGGGGGGAAAGGGGTTGATTTGAATTACAAAGGCTTAAATAGGTGCAAATACATGTGTAGACTCAGAATAGGTGAGGTTTAGCCACTCAAGTTAAAAATTTGTGGTTGTTGCTAGGTGGGTAAGGTTACCCTGTTTACTGAGTGAAAAGGCCTAAAATATTAGGTAGCCTGCTTCACTGCCTAAGTTCTCAAAAGCTAATTGGTTCAGGGGCAATTCTGGCTTGGGACTCCTGGATAAGTTAATGAGAGATGTGAAACCTTATATGGCCAACAATGAAAAAAACACTGGCTTCTTCATATCTATATTTATATACTAGGGCCTTTAAAAATATTTTTAAAAAATGCCAGATCACTTGGCTCTGTGGTCTTTCTAATGCCACATAGTGCCAGTAAACTTTGTGTAAACTTTTAGATCTCTAGGCCAACGGAAACTATTGTCCCAAAAAGCATTTTTATGATACTGTTACAGGCCTGTAATTGTACTTTCACTATTTAGGGGTTATATTTCAACTGCCCTTTTCCCTCTTTTGGCAGCCCTGCTTTCAGTAATAAGGGCTCCACGGGGCGAAATTTTGATATCATGGGAAACTGTGTCCATTTTACTTTATTTTGCCAGGCACTATTTAGCCCTGGGCTGAAACTGTCAGGTCAAGGGTGTGCTCAGGTGGAAGAAGAGGGGTTTGGCGTTGACCAGTGAAAAAGTTAGGCTGTTTGCAAGTACTGTAGCAACCAAGCTCAAAATTTCAACGGGCTTGCTAAGGTTGGGCCAGTCTTAAAATTTGGGCCACATAATGAGCTTCAATCTGGTATGGGTCTGGGTGAAAGCTAAACCTTTGAGTTCAGAGGGCAGCTCAATTAATTTAATTTAATATAGCCCATAGAGGAAAAAAGGGTCCAAGCCCATTACAGGTCTCTAACCTTCGATACAGGTATGCTCTGTCTCAGTATGGGAGGTAACTGTGTTAATTCCAAAAATTCAGGGAAATAACTTATATTTGTTTACAGTGATTCATGGGATCCCCAGATATATTGATGCATTACATTTATCTCCTTACTAACTACCAAAAGAAGTATGAGACTTTAAAATGTATAAAAAGATTTATGTAGATCAAGAAAGCATTCTTAAGTCACTAGTTTACAGAAACTCTATCAAATATTTTTAGGAATAAAAGAACATAATGAGAGAACTAGACAACATGGTACTGCATATCATATTAGTTGTCATCAGTGACCTTTGATGGATCTCCACGTCGGGCCACTTCATTTCAGATTCGGTAAACCCCAGTTTGTTGATAGTCAACCATGACGAAAATCCCGTGAACATGCTATTTGGAAGTCCACCATCCTCTGGCCAGAAAGTTTCTTCTGTAACTGTTAAAGGAAGTCTGGTTTCCCTATTTTGATAGCACCTGGTCTCTTAGTTTTTGCTAGAGTTATTACCACATCACTCCTATCTGCTACATTTATGCTGTCATCAAGTAAGCATGGAATGACCAGAAGGTGTGTGGGGATACTAGAGGTGGTTTGCTCTAGTTTTCAAACAAACTACAGCTGTATGCGGGTCTCAAAGCTCTATACTTCCTCATTTGATGCATTGCTGTTAGTTTCTTGTGAGGAACTGAGACGGGCAAAGCACGCTTAAGAGACCACGCGGCATAGAGGAAGCCAATAAATTCTGCCACATCTCTTACCGGTATCTCTCTTTTCTTCTCTGCGGGGAGTTTGAGCTGTTGACACAGCAACTACCTTTTCAGATAACATGCCTTGCAATATGAATCGGGGGCGGTGACATGCACCAGGTCTTGAGAGATCTTACTGGATTGCACAAAAGCAACATTTCTTTACCAGCAAGCATATATGAGTTTTGTCAGCAATGTCTATATACACTGTATATGACAAGACATGTTCTCAGGCAGGCTGCCATGAATTACAGTGAAACCTCGCTATACCGCCACCCGTTATACCGCCATTCCCGCATACCGCCAGCTTTTCGCCGTGGAACGGATCTGACACCTATACAAAGTCACTAAAAATCTCGTTATACCGCCATCCGCCATCCGCCAACAGTTTAACTGTTACATTCATAACTTGAGTATAGTAAATATTGCTCGTTATACCGCCAACGTAAATTTAACCCCCACT